>JAUCMU010000151.1:6745176-6760351 GCA_032275025.1 Enteromius treurensis
TTGATAATGTTCAGTGCTTTGCTACAATCTGTATTGTTAAAAGCGCTATAGAAATAAAAGTGACTTGACTTGACTTAATGCAGACTAATGTCCTTGAATTATCTTTAATTATGGGGGTTCAGCTCCAAATATTGACGTGATTATTTGCAATTAATTTGATTAATTAATCGCCATATCTTGTAATTAATCCAATTACAATTTTTAATTGTTTGATAGCTCTAATTAAACATTATAAGTTAGCCAAGACAACGTCTAAACAGTACCTTCACATTGGCCCTCTGAGCAGCATAAAAATACAATTCCAATTATGCCCAGAAAGTGAGCAACGTGACAATACTAGCACGCTCCCAGCCATTAAAATCTTTGTAGCTGTCACTATACGTTTACACGGTTTGAGCCCTGCAGTTCAGCGCGAGTTCACTGAGTTCTGGACTTGCAAATGCACCCCTTAAAATCAACATAGCTGTCTCTAGCGCAGATAAATATCTCATTTACACCTCACTATATTGGCTGTTAAACCGACTGCACTGCAAGCGAGCGGCACGGCATGTAACACATTCAAAAGAATTCCAAATTGCCAATGGTTCAGTCGGCTTTGGTTCTAAAGCATTTAAATGTCAGGTGATGTTTCGCCAGTGCTCAATTTCACGTGCCATCGCGGACCGAAATGAAACATGAAACACAGATGTGTAGATTAGATTTCTTATAGCTCACTCATTAAGGACCAGATTTTATTATTCATAGTAAACAAAGACAGTTTTAAACGTTTCTGATTGGCCATTAAATTCATGTGCATGACTGACGTGTCTGTGATTGGTTACGGTGAGCGTGATTTCACCAAGTCCAAGATGTTCCTGGATCAACATCCTTGTTGATCCTGGAACTACATTCCAATCAACCAATCAGAATTGAGGAACAATTTTTCTGGAAACATCTGTTTTAGGCTCATAATCATGGTTAGGTGCTTCTACACCCAGCTATCATTTCCCACGGATTTTAGGCATACATTTTGGGTAGGGGTAGGTTTAAGGGTAAGGATTGGGATAAGTTTATATTTTTGGACAGTAATGTTGACCCAGGATCAACAAAAGATGTTGATCCAGGATCATGTCTTACTTGGTAAAATCACGGTGACCGTGCTGGACAACGGGGCGTAGAAAACTTCTGGTTTAAAAGAATACTGTGTTTTATTCAATGCCTACATAGAAAATAATTTCGACTTTATATTTAGTTTGTTAAAAACAACAGAAAACTTATCACAGTAATGGGTGGCACTATAAATAAAGTAATAACATTCAGCTCCAAAAACTTGTCATTCTTATTATTATGTCATAAGGAGAGCCCACATATTAAAATAAGTTTTGAACTCAGACTAGGGGGACTTTGAACATTGTTGTGGAATCAAAACTGTCTGACAGCTGCATATTTTATGTATATTCCACATATTGACATGAGATTGATAAGGCATTGATGTGTCTTTGAAAAGTAAGGCCTATATCAGGCTTCATCAAATCTTACCCTGGAGGTCCAATGCACTGCAGAGTTAAGCTCCAACCCTGATAAAAACTCACTTACCTGTGAGTTTCTAATGATCCTTATACACTGATTAACATGCTCAGGCGAGTTTGATTAGGGTTAGACCCAAACTCTGCAGTGCATTGGACCTCCAGGGTAAGATTTGATGAAGCCTGGCCTATATCATGTCTTATAAATAACCAGGAAAATACCTTTTATATGATAATATACCTATACCATCAATGTCTCAGGTGCCGTGGCTGCATATGCTGTATGGTGCTTGTGGAGCAATAGTCTTTACCTTGGTGAGTTTATGAAACATTGTTATGAAAAAATATATTTTAAAAGAATATACATGTGAACAATGTAACTGCATATTATTTGCAATTAAATATATTTTTTAAAATATATATTATTATGGTGCATTTTAAATGCAACTACCATTGAATATAAACTATTAGCAAAGTTAGATAATAATTCATAATCGTCCATTAATATGGTAAATAAAAATTAATGTAATTTCTGCTGAAACTTACATATGTATTTATGCATATGCAAATTTGTAATGATAAATTTGCAATTTAATACATTTAAAATATACGAACTTAAAAAAGTAATATAAAGTAACAAATGGATTTTTTTCACAATGCAGTGCTAAATGATTGCTTGTCTTGTAGTTTTTGGCTTACCACACTCAGCTGCTCATTGGAAACCGAGCGAACAGCATCAGCCCTGAGGAATATGTCTTCGGAGCCCTTTCCCTCTATGTTGATATCGTCCAGATCTTTATCTTCCTCCTGCACATCACAGGAAGCTCTTCAGAGTAAACAGATGAATGCGTTTGAGCGTTTCCGTCTCAAGAGATTGATCTTTCTTTGAGCATATCTCGACTTTTTCAATCACACAGATCTCATATATTACCTTCGACGCTACTGACTGTTCTTAAAATGATTTCGTAGTGCTGCTTATGTTGTTAAACAGAGGTTGCCCATACATTATTGTCACTTTATTTACAATAAGCACTTTATTTTTTATAATGTTCCACCTGTTCAGTTGCATTTTGAAGAGCCTACTGTAAAAGCGTGAGCGTGTACTAAAATAAATTTGATATGTGTATTATAAATGTTTAGCCTATGACCTGAAGGGAAATAAAATGAAGAGACACTATTATCAAATGTATGATGACTATTGGAGATAAAATAGGAAATTAAGTACATTGGCATGACACAACAGTAAAAGTGATGCAAGATCCAACAGTTGGGAAATCACTCAGTAAGTGCTTATGTTTTGAAATATACATTAAAAAAAAAATCATTTTTAAACTATGTAAATAAAAATACTCAGCGCGTACCATTTCGTTAATTTATTGTGCATGTACTGTTTAAATTATTTATTAGAACTCTGAAAAACCTGGTGTCACGGAACATCATCAGTAGAAAAACACCTACATGTATCATGATATCACCTGTGTTACATAGCAGTTAACATTGATTCCCTTCAAAGTACATTAGTTTTGTTTAACATCCTGTTGTGACTGGTAATAAGTACTAGAAACGTGGCTGAATTTGTGTCGGTTAATTATGGCACTTCCACATCCTGGCACGTCCAGATCCCTGATGGCTGGGTGTCCGAGAGGTTCTACTGCTTCAGACGGGACGGGAGACGAGAAGCCGACTGGCTGCTTTAATCTTTATGGGGTCAGGCGTTTGGGGTCACGAGGGAACATGGAGGTCTGACGTACATTATGTAGGCCGAGATAAAGCATGGTCACTCTCTCCAGACCTAAAAGATGGCAGACATTGATAATCATACACGAGTTGCATAGATATTTATTAAACGAGAACTAAAAAAAAAAACACTGAAACTGAATATTTAAAGTATTTTAGGATTTCCAGTCATTTTAGATTTTTTATTATCAGCAGCTTAATATTGTAATGCCTAGAAAGTTCACAACTAGTGTATTTATTTTAAACAGCAATCTTGAGTTACATTACAAATGCCTTTGCCTTAAATGAACCAAAGCCTTTGAACAGTAATGAGTCTGTGGAACTAAATTATTCTAAGATTGTAAAAAATGTGTATTACCTATGCCACCGCCAGCATGAGGAGGAGCTCCGTAACGGAACGAGTCAATATAGGCCTTGATCTTCTCCAAGTCTGTAACACAGAACATGTAATGTATGAACTTTAACAAAACAGACTTTAGAATAGTCTATATTTACCATATGGTGTTGTAATTCAAATGCATTCTAGTAACTGCAAAATAGTAATTCTGCGTATTCCTGTTTGTTGGAGCATCGGTTTTAAGTGCTTTAAAGAATATGGATGCTGTGTTCCAGTGTAGTTACCGATGCCGTGGTGCATTGCTCTTTCAGTGAGCAGCTGGGCATCATGGACTCTCTGAGCTCCAGACAGGATCTCCTCTCCTCTCATGAACATGTCATATGAGTTGGAGTATTTCTGCAGAAAGAACATGGTTAGAAACCATGTGGTGTCTTAATATAAATGAATGGATTTAGATCTATAGGCTTTTAAACACTTACCGGGTTGCTGGGGTCAGGCATGGTGTAGAACGGCCTTACCGCCAAGGGGTATTTGTCCAGCACATAGAAGTCAGTGTCATACTTAAATAAACATAAAGGTGTGTTTAATATATGTGCCATATTCCACTCATTTGTACTAACATATCTGTCCTGATTTAAATATTTCTGGAGACCTGTATTTTGTTTCTATAAATGACCTGGGTGGACTGAAGAGGGAGCTTGAGAGCATTCGAGCATGTATGCTCTTATTTCAAGGCAAATTTATTTAAAAAGAACATTTTAAGTTCATAGCATGTATAATGTTACAAATACTTAATATCAATTCTCCTTTAAGCTTTTCATCAAAAATTATAAATGTATTGAACAGCAAATCAGCATATTAGAATGACTTTTGAAGGATTATGTGACTGGAGTAATAATATATAATAATAATCATCGTCCAGCTAATTCAGCTTTGCCATCAGAGGAATTAATTCCATTTTAAAATATTGTTTAAAAGATTTGCTGCATTTTTAAATCGAATAAATGCAGCCTTAGTGGACTGAAGATTGACATCTTTCCTACCTTTTCTTTCACAAGACGACCAAGCAGCTTTTCATTAGGTGTGCTGAGGAAGAAAAAATAAGTTCTAAAATGTGTTACAGATTCCCTGTGCGCGCAAAGCGGGAAATTCTATCAAGAAAGCCACCCTGACCTCAAATCTTCTTCATCTCCCATTTCCACCCCAGCAGCTTTCAGCATTGACACTGCCTCCTTATACTCCAGTCTCAGCGTGGGCTCCAGGAACTTGAACGGCTCACTGGGGTACTGCTTATTCACCGTCTGGATCTCTGTCTGGAACCTGGAGTGCATCCACATCACAGACACACGATGAGAGACAAGAACAGAAAGAAGTAGAACAGAGATTGAAATGAAAAGTGGGCTCAAAATTCAATTGAAGGCTTCAAATAAAGTTCTCTCAAGGCTTCCATTAAAACATCACAGTTTCATCTTCCAAATACCATTTTCCACAACAAATGCCGGTCAGGTTGTTTGTGATTACTCGATGAATGATTTATGAATTCCACATCAAGAGAATGCTGAGTCAGATTTCCATTTGTCAGTAACACAAGGCTTCAGGTATGAAGTAAACGACTCCCAGTATTAACTTGAGCACTAGATGGCAGTGTATATCCTTGTTTTTACACGTGTTGGAATTTCTTTCACTTGAACAAATGAGTCATTATTTCATGTGATATTATTCTCATGTGATTTACTTCTTATTAAAAGGAAATAGGACATAGCAATGTTGAAGTAGTCACATCCCTTACCGGTCACGAAGTCCCTTAAAGATCTGAACCATGGTGTCAGTAATGGAGTCAATGACCTCATGGTAATGGTAATTGAAAGCCATTTCAATATCCAGCCCCACAAACTCGGTAAGATGGCGATGAGTGTTGGAGTCCTCGGCCCTGAAGACTGGAAGAAACATTTGCATAGCCAACTGAGTAATTCCTACTCATAGTAACCTCAGTATTTGAATAAAACCACAGACTGATTATTTTTAAAAACATTATTGTTCACGGCAGACAATTTCCCATCATGACATAACAGAGGTCCCCCATTTCCAAAACTCTAATTATTATTATAATTGACCAAAACTTAACTATTGAAATATGATTTATTAATTTAAATAAATTGTAAACAAAATAATTATAAATATCTGATTAAAATCTTAAAATTAAGCTTTTACAACTAACTAAAATAAAATAGGTTTAAGTACGTAAATTGGTAAAAAATAAATAAATAAAAATAAAAAAGCTAAAAGAAATAATCAATAAAAACTAAAAGTAAAACCGAAAATATTAAAATATGACTACTACAAAACCATATAAATAATTCTACATTTCCTAGTAGCTGCTTTTTCAAATTTCACTGTCAAATGACGAGTCCATCAATAAGACGAAGGCGCTAAAATGCTGTTTCTACAATGTGACTTCTCATCAGCAGAGGTATTTTTCTGAAGTCTTGTGTCCCATGGCTCTGCTTAAAGTGTTTGATATTCTTGCTCTACTCAGTGTGCTGCACAGGAGGGATTTCCGTGCCCGCCAACTGCACCAAGAGTGCAATCCGTCTATTTACCCTGCAGTATGTCCTGATCTGCATACTGGCAGAGAGGAGATACTGCTGAAGGTGACCTCCACACATGCTTTCGAAGCCGCTGTCTACAGTATATGATTGTCTCTGGGTACTCTGGATTGTTTTGCTGTCCAACCTTAAAGATGACCTGGGGATGGGAACAGCATATAGAAGAGAAGGAAAGAGACAGGAGGGTGTGTTTTATGCTTTACCTGGTCCGACACAGAAGACTTTGTCAAAGTCAGCACAAATGCACATCTGCTTGTAGAGCTGAGGGGACTGGGCCAGGTATGCACTGGTTTTAAAGTAGGAGACGGTGAAGACGTTTGCTCCGCCCTCGCTGGCAGCTGTGAAAAATAGACAAAGACACATGCGCTGTGATCATAGATAATATTTAGGGAGGAAAGAGAAGTGCTAATAATTCTCACTGTAAGCATGGTAATCATAAGAACACAATGTTCTATAGGGCACGTATGCATGGGCGTGGGCACCGGATGTCATGCGGTTTTACTGAGAACACTATGTTGATCTGTTGCGGGTGGTAGTTCACATCGAAGGCGGCAAAGTTTAAATTCGAAAATGCGTCATTAAGGCTTTTTCTGATTGGCTGGACTGCTACAGAAGAACTGAAAGTAACTGTTTTCCTTAACAGCGAAAACCACATAAACAACAGGGGGGTTTTGCTGAGAGAAAGTGTTGTAACACCACCAAGTCCTTTATAGACGTAATACCGGTCTTTAAAATCATTGGTGGACCAAAAAAGCAGCATATTTAAGAGGTGGTTGAAGTAGTTGAGCTACATTATTTTGCCGCTCAACTTCCACCAGCTCTAAAGACAGCATCCTGATCAACAAGCAATGAATCACTCAATTAAAAAAGTATAAGGCAAATAATAGTAGTAACACAGAAAACAAATATAATTCATAAATAAATAAATATATTTATATAAATATATTATACAAATATTATATAAATATTTTATATATATATATATATATATATATATATATATATATAAAATAAAAAATAAAAGATTTTTGTGGAATCTTTGATATTTTTTTGGGATTCTCTGGTGAACACAAAGAGCTGAGAAAGCAATCAATTTGCAGAGTTTTGAGTCAAGTCGACAGAAGCAGGCCCTGAACTCGTCACAAAGCCAGCTGCGCTCATGAATCCCAGCAGATCCGATAGCTCTTGGTGTACCCACCATCTCAAGAGTGCTAACATGGCATCCTATCAATGACTGGAGACATATCTCCTTAATAAACACCACTTTTTCTTCCGCCAGTGTTTTGACAGTGTCGCTGTCTTTTTTTTTACCTCAGAAAATGAAAAAGTATCAATCCTTGAAATTGAAATTTTCAGAGACTGAAGGTGCAGAGAAGGAACAATAAACTAAGTTGGACAGCGTGAGCAGGAAATCATTCAGAAGGCTCAGTGTATGAGGACAGAGATAAGACCTGTGCTACCCCGTCCCTGCAGTCATGAATACAGATACTCCAGTGTGAACATGGAGACAAGATCATTTGCCTCATGTCATCTCAAACGCTTTGTAAGGTTGAAGTCACGATGTGATAGAAGTAGGGACCTCTTTTCTTCTAGACGCTCATCCAAATGAAATGAATGATTAGATTGCTGAATATGAGCTCACAGTCAGCTATACGAAAAGGTGGGGTTTAAACTGACTAAACGGTTGGAGAAGTCTGGCATACATCATCAGAAAGAAGTCGTAGTTTCACATGAAGATGAAAGTTGAAAACCGAAACATGCATGGATGAACTGTGACATTCGAACTGCCAGTTGGTATGATTCCCCACAAAACTGAACATCCGGCCTTCATTACATCAGTAAAAATGTTTCAGAGGTGGATGTGTTTTGTTTTGATATGACAAGACGGAAAAAAGACGATCATTTCACAAAATTAGAAATGAATTGCTTATATTGGGCTATTATTTGTACTTGTTGCTTAATCTGGTCACAACATATTCATTTTCAAGTTCTGAGTTTAGGAATTCTGTCAGTAAGTAACCGGTGAATTACTCCTCTCCAAAAGGCATGCAGAGTGATGTGTATAAAATGGAGATGGCTGTACCAGAGATGATTTTAGGGGTCTGGATCTCCACAAAGCCCTTGTTGATAAGCGTGTCTCTGAAGAGCTGACATACCCCCGACTGCAGCCTGAAGATGGCCTGGCTGGTCGTGGTCTGTGAAGGAAGACGCATGGGTTAGTTAACAAGTTATGTAACCTGTTTGTTTAGCTGTTGCCAGGGACCCACGTCAGCACTTCTCTTTTTATGTCATGTAACACCTTGAAAACCTCTGCTCTGCACTGTGAAGGTTTCGTCCGTTTTTCTGAAGAAATTCTACAGAAAACATCGTGCTATTTCTCAAAAGACCCCTTTTTATTACTCTCTAATAAAATCTCTCTGGCAACTGAATATATTTTGGTCATTTTTGTCAGAGATGCAAATAAATTAGGTCCTCTTCGCAGGACCGAAGGGACAGAGTACTTGCAAAAATTAATCTTCAGCAACGATCAAACCTTCTGAATCCTCGGGTCTCAAACAAAAAAGCTTTCTCAGCCTGAATTTCCCATGAATCAGATGCCTCCCTGATGACCCGTGATACAGGCCACGTTTCCTCTTTCTTCATGACTTACAGAGAGCTCGCATAAATCCTAGAGAAACAAACAGCTTCTGTATCAATATTTCAAGGATCTTGTTTATTGGATTTGATTCAGTTAGGACAGACTCACTTTTGCAGACAAGAATTCATTGCGATAGAATAACATTAGGATCTCTACAGAGATTTAAGGTAATTAGATGTACTCTGGTTCCACGTTTGTAATTTTTTTGTAACCTCCTTATAACCACATTATAAATAGCATAAAATTACATGATTTCAGTTTAGTTTAGTGTACTTCAGATCAACACTGAAAAAGGTGTAGGCTGATGCCTTGCTTATTATACCTACACTTGTACAACAAATGATGAGTGACACTTTACAGTAAATTGCACAAAATATTGTCTTAACAAATATTGCCACTTGTGCACATAACAAACAATACATGTCAAAGTTAATTATTCTTTCACTTGAGAAAAGAGGAGAAATTAGGGGGGAAAAATCATATCTATATATATATTATTTTACGTCATATATTCACTAAACACATTGTCTTTAAACATTTTTTTAAATATATGAAGTGAACAACATCATTTTAATTCCTTATCACATTTATTCCATAGATTAACCCCTTTAACGGAAATGCATTTATTCTCTAAATTTGTTCGGGCCCTTATTTTGCTAAACATTCCTCTTAGGCAGTACGGGCCCACTTTTATTTTGAGCAGCTTCTGAATGCAGCTGGGAAGTAAATTATTATAAGCTTTATACATTATTTGTGCAGTATACAAGTCAACTAGAGTCAACTTTTGCCCCCAAAAATCACTATTATCATTAGTGACTTACAACTTTAAAATGAGTTCCAACAACTTTTGATTGATTCATTTGAGTAGTTTAAAAAAACACATTAAATAGAGACTGCACTCACTACCAGCAATTTTTTAGTGATTAAATACAGCACTCTCCACTAATATTTGCATCCTTGATAAATCTGAGCAAAAGTGGCTGTGAAAATGAATAAATCTTTATTCTTTTGATCCCCCGCAAAAAAATCCCCAAATTCTAACCTATCACTGATGTCAAACAACTGAAAGTGTGGAGAAAGTCTCATGGTATTTGTTTTCTCCAATGCCTGTTGGCTACAGTTACTGGCACCTCTGGAAATTCCTATGAGTAAAATATCTCTGAAGTATATTTACATTTTTTAGAATACCAGGGAGACTAGGAGCACAACATTTTCCAGCCATGACTTCCTGTTCCAAATTATAAAGAAAGAAAAAGGCCAAATTTCCCTTATCATTCTCAAGGAGTAAAACACAAACAATAAAGTTCTGCTGAGCTTCACAAAATAGAAAGTTGCTTTAAGACAAGAACTAAAGCCTTGCACAAATTCACATTTCCACCATCAGGGCAACGATTAAGAGGTTTCAATCAACTAATGATGTAACAAATCTGCCTGGAGGTGGACATGTGTCTATAATGTACTAATGAACCGTTAGGATGAGAGTTTGAGTGGCCAAATATACTTCTAGGATTACAGCTGAAGAATTTCTTGATAAAAGAGGTTAGTTGAGTATTGGGGTCAAAAAAGCCTTAAATATATATTATATACATATATGCAAACACATATGCACCCCATGTACACGGTTAAATGTTCTGCAGGATCTTTAATGTTGTTGGCCTGTTTTTCTGCCGGAGTTACTGGACATCTCGTTTAGACACATGGCATCATGGATTCTCTCAAATAGCGACAGACAAAAAATCTAAAGCTGACTGCCTCTGTTAGAAATCTTATAATGGGTCATAGCTGGATCTTCCTTTACTAGGACAATAATCCAAAACAAACTTCAAAAAATAGGTCCCTGTGCACAAAACAAAGCTTTTGCCATGGCTGTCCCAGCACTCTGACCTGAACCCCATATCAAATGAGCTAAAACACCAACATGGAGCTGGTATTCTGAAGGGTCTGAGGAGATTCTGCATGAAGGGATGGACCCTGATCTCTTATCATGTGTTTTCCAAACTCTTCAAGGGCTGCTAAATTAGAAAAAAGGACGTTGCAATAATTGGGTGCCAATAATTGTATCGATATGAACTACAGAAAGCATTAATTTCACAGTAAGATGTTCTCCTTATTTTTGTTTCTGTTACTTCAATAATAGATTACAATTTAACAAATGTTTTGGATGAAAGAACTAAAGGATTAACAATGAAGATTTATTTTCACAGCCACCTTTGCTGTCAATTTTTGCTATTTACTAAGGATACCAATATTAGTGGAGGGCACCGTATCGCTGAATGCAATGTAAACATCAAAGGTTATACTCATGTACATGACAGTGGGAAACCTGCAGAAATTAAATGTTTTTTAAAATAACTGTTAGTAGTGTGACAATTTATGACCACAATGCAGTAAATGTAATACAGGACAACAGAACTTCCTCTTATTAACCTGCTAATAAATATCAAGAAGTCAACAGATCAAGACACTCTGTCTATATTCTTAGTACAGATCACGATAACACGGCGCCGGGGGTGTGCTGCGAGGACACTCGCCTGTGAAGCTGAGTGGATGTACAGTTAATATGCAAAGCTGCTATCAGCGGAGTGTGTAAACATGCAGGTTTCAGTTTGGAGGCGTGTAGAAAAAAGCTGCGTGTGTCACTCTAGTGTTCGCAAGGCTGCAGTGAAAAGCGGAGAGGCACAAAAAGTTGTTGTCCTGTGGTTTGGCTCCACCGCCTTACACTCTCAGATTTCTGCCTTCACTTTCTGGAAGTTCTCAAAAACAGGCCCTGCCTCAGTGCAAGGTGCGCTGTGGGAGTCCTATAGCACTGCCAGATTTCAATCTCATTTGGCGTGTGAAAAAAAACAAAACAAAACACAAGGTGTGTGTGTGTGTGATACGAAGGTCTTTCATTATGACAAAGCTAAGCCTGCAACCGCTGGAAACTGTTTATTGCTTAACTGTTCACTAAAATGAAAGTGTGAAGCAGTCCAGATCTGTTCCCACAGACACATTGTTTCAGAAACAGGTGCTCTCACAAAGCGCAGGCGGCCAATCGCAGCGCTCGAGTCCCACAACCACATCAGGGCTTCATAAATGTGAACAATACACTCATTTGGGATTCTCCTTCCTTATCACTTTTTTCATGCTGTACAATATCAGGAAGTCCGGGAGGACAGACCAAGGAGGTCTGTACAGCAGAAACTAAAGCAAGCTAACCAAATATGTGTGTTTAACTTCATGCAGTCCTGTGCAGACCGACTGGCAACTGACTTGAAGTAGTGCATGCAATTTCAAATTTATGTCCGAACTGTGATGACACCTACGCCACGTCACTATGATGTATGCCTATAGAGTACTGCAAAACCAATTTAAGAGCCACCCGTTAGCTAATTCTTCGCAGTTTTCTTAAAGTGGCTGCACGGCTGGCTGGATTCACGCATGTTTCTTCTTAAATCAGAATGCTTACAAATCTTTTCATGTAAACTTAAGGTCATTTCACAGAGAGTCTGACATTTCCATGAGCGGTTTCATTTGTTAACCTTTCCTATCAAAAAACATGCTACGGTAGGGCTGTGCAATAAATCACATGCGATTATCATGCATATGTCATCAGTAAAGCTGCTTGCGTGATTAGCAGTCAATCTCCATCACCTGCTTTAAAACCGAGCAGCATTTCATACACAGAGCCGTAGACGTTCATTATCGCAAATGAATCACCTACAATAATGAATGCAATATTGACTAGCGTGTCAGTGAACTACGCCTCTGTGCAGTAAATAGCGCTTTATCTGAAAGCAGGTGATTTACTGCTAATCACGAATCTGCTTTACTGACAAGGTGCACAGGATAATAGCATGCGATTAATTGCACAGCCCTATGCTACGGAACGCAAAAAAGCAGAAAACTGAATATGATACGAATTTTTAATGACAGACGAAAGATTCAGAGGCAGTGTGTAAGTGGGATTTACACAACGTGAGGTCGTATTTATTTTTTAACGTGCAAATATTTTAGACAAAAACTTCAGCCTTCAATGTTAAATTGTGGCATGCTTTACAAAATATAAGTGATAAAATATATAAACTCCGGTTTATTGGTATTTGAATAGCATATGCTTATGTTTAACTTTATTCTTGTACATAGCCGCTGTATTAAGTAGTAGGGTTGGGCGTTGTCAACCAATTTTGGCATCGTACGATGTCTAATGTGAAACATCGCGATGGACGATGACATCGTCGTCGCTGTAGCAGGGGGGTTTAGTTGTAACTAAAACACCAAGCCCCGCCCCACGACTGACAAAACAGTGTTAGTGCGAGCAGGTGAGAGAGGATTGAGCGCAGGAGTGATCGTGCACGAGTGCTTGACTTGCGCGCAGATGACACATCAAGCGTACGCGAGGGTTTGATATGAGCTTGCGGCCCCGTTTCTTCGCAGGTACATTTGTTTACCTCTCGCGGAAATCATTTACCGCGCTCGCCAGTGTCAGTGGTGCACTCGCTTATTAATGGCATAGATTTGCCGCCATAGATTAACGGTGTTCTTTGCGAACTGGTTGCTGCTGCGGCGGGGCGGAGCATCGTGATGTCTATCAGCAATGGACGATGGCATCATCTATCGACCCAACCCTATTAAGTAGGGCATAATGTTTTAATTACATTTTTTTTTGTCACTACATGAAAACAGAAGTACAGTGCGTTTAATGGCTTGTGCTGTTCTTTAACAATAGACCGAATGTTAAGCTAATGAAACGTCTTTCTGGAAAAATAATAATAATAATAATTCAATAGAAAAATCGAAAAAATATTTTTCATTGTGCCATTTCTCACAGCTTAATTATTTTTATCAGTGACCTAACTTTTGTCTTTTGCTCACTTGGTACAGGGCCAGCCACCTGAAACATAAATGTCATGTGACTATTTAAAGGACAGTGCTAACCAACCAAATCCTGACCCCTGGACGGATAATTCATGTTAAATTAAATCAGTCAGAGACGGATACAGGCTTACCCTCAGATCAATAACTCTGTTGTCCAGTCTGGTGTCCTGATTGACAGTAGCTCTTCCCTCCTGAAAGAAAAACAGAAAATGATTATGACAGGTAATGATTACTCAAAAAAAAAAAACAGCTCACAAATAAATCTGATTGATCCAAAATCAAGTTTTTGTCTACTATCATGGCTTAATTTATTTATTTATTTTGCCAGCAAAACAACATTTGCAAAAAAAAAAAAGGTTTACTACAAGCAGCAAAATTATATAAAATATACCACTACCCAAAAGTTTGGAGTATTTTTGTAAAAACATTTAAACTGATTAGCATAAAACAGAAAGTTTCTGAACAACATTTGAAATTCAAACACAATTTTACTGGAAAATAACAGCATACAATGCACATGACTTACTGAACTCTGGAGTGTATTTGCTGATGCTTTTACGACTATCATAAGGCAATTTGCAAACTCAACAAAAAAAATCACCTATGTCAGAAGCTAGGTCACATTATCAACAACGTTTTGAAAGAAATAAGCAGAACACCATCCTTATTGTGGAGCTCTGTTCCAGAGAACAGAAAAGATGTCAGGCTGGTCAAATCAAATGATCAGAGGCATTCATCACAAGGATGAAAGAAACATTCTGATATCTACAAATTGTAATGGTTCAACACTTTCAAATGTATATAATGTATACATCTGAATCTAGATTCAAATTAATTCTCTTGCAAGGCTTGTGAGCTTTAAGAGTTGTGTTTCCTTCATAAAGCCTGTAGGAGCTGAAGACTGATCAACAGGCTGCTCATCCTCTGACCGCCAGATAAGACACAGACGTAATGAGGCGGCAGATGACTGATATTGTGGAATCCCTGCAGAGAACACCTGGACAACAACTGCAGCTGGTTTCTTCTTACTACAAAAACACTGCCCCACCGTTAGCTGTCTGACGTCAAGAAAGACAGAGCACATACTGTGCAAAATATGCAAATGATCTGTATGTACAGTATGCCTGGATGACCTGCTGCATTTGCTATGAGATATACACAACAGATTACACCATAAAGAATTCCATATACCAATATAATGCTCTCAACAATGTCAAAGTTACTTTTATTTGTATAGGGCCTGAAAACAAATGCGGATGCTTTAAGAGATAGTTTACTTTAAAAAATATTACAAAACATGTATTTCTTTTCTTTTGCTGAATACAAAGGAAGTATGAAGAATGTGTGTAACCAAACAGTTCTTGGTCTCTATTAACTTCCATAGTAATTTTTTTCATAATATGGAAGTCAGCGCGGACAAAAACTGAATTGACCTTGGCATGGTTGAATAATAACAGTTCAGTACATGTACATAACATACTGTGAGTCTCAAACA
>JAUCMU010000151.1:6769927-6781930 GCA_032275025.1 Enteromius treurensis
TTACTTTGGTGTAAAGCTGCTTTGTAATGATATGTATCATGAAAAGCGCTATACAAATAAATTTGAATTGAATTGAATAAAAATTTAGATTAACTTCTGATACATACATTCCAGACAAACTGATGATATGTAATACTCAGAATAATTTTTCTGGAATTAGCCTACATTTCTTTCCCCATTATTATTAACTACGTGATATTGGCATTTCTTATATGGAGCAGAATGGGCAATTAAAAAAAACATATAGACACAAGCTAATTTCACCTGTATAATAATATAACAGCAAACATAAAATCACTCATTTAGATAGTGATTGTCTTAGAGATCATATAAAGTAAATAAATGACCCTGTATAGTAATCTTTTCTTTTTTGGCATTAACACCTGAGTCCATTGCTTCATTACTTCAGACTCTTGGCTAACCAGCTCCATTTACCAATTGAGTCTTGAATTTTCCAAGACTACCACCAATCCATCATTAGTTAATACGGCAGAGACACCAAGCAGTACAACCGTTTTGTTTGTTTGTTTGTTTGTTTTTTAAACAAACACAATTACACAGAAACCCCAACAATACGTAAACTGGTCAAAGGCAGAGGTTAAAGAAAATTACATGCCTCTGTGATCTCCATTACCATCTTAACCTCTTATTTTATAGCCCATGGTTTCCGGTTAACAGGACTGACCAGGCATTTTAAATACACCCATTACAAATCACTCATTTGCTAAATTTAAATTCTGCTCTCTCTCCTTAAGGATATGAATGGCACCATTTAATCTGAAACCACAAGAGTAACAGGTGGTCAACTACACGAGCAAAACAATACCATGCTCCACCTCAAGACATTTAACAGAATTTACCGCCACACTAATTACTCCAAACAAAAGAACAAACCGAGAAACTGTGACTCAACTGCAAGCCTTGCCTTTTATCCAATACTGATCTACAAAGACCCTCCAAAAAACAGCAGAATCTGGGCAGGAGACCATATGGCAGCCCTCAGGCAACACAGGATCAAGTGCCTGTACGCGGAGCTACAGAAGTTTAAACATACTGGATCGGTGAATGTCTTCTCCAGCACTACCACTGCCAAGACAACAATGGTGCAGCCGCAGGCACCACTGAGGCCTCAACCGTGCTAAAGCGGGCAATAAACAACTCCACTCCCCCTCTCTGCATTATGTATGTATTAGCACGTAACAGCAGTGGAGGGCATAAAGGGCCACAGTGAAGGTATGCACAGCACGAAGCAGTTTTCAAGGGGATTCACGGATGGCGGTCCCCCAAAGCATTGCTGCAATTTCTGCTTACAGGAAATTGGAGGCACTGGGGCAGACAGAAGAGAATGAGAAGGCTGCCGATAATTAAAGGTCTGTGCCAGATTCGAGGTTATGTATTTACACAGAAACACAAGGCCCGGAGCAGAACAGGGCAATAAAAATAAGGGGGGAGCATTCATATGCCCTCCACACCACACCAGAAAGCAGCTGTTGACTCATCAAATTATGGTTTATACACATAGACAGTATTGTTCACACAGCTAACACTGCTTTGGGCACAGCATTATTATATATGCATAAATGATCAGCTAAATTCATCAGCTATTAACTCATATACATTTTTTTATGTATTTGCCGATGATTTCAAATAGTTTTCACTTTGTGTTCGAAATGTTACTTTCACTTTGGTTTTTAAAAAGTAGAAGTAGGTCAAGGTGTTTACTTATTGGAAATTGTATTTTTAAAATAACTACTATAACAATGGTCTCTTTTATCGGATTCGGGGCTCCCAGACTTATTGATCGAAGACCTTATAGATGATTTTCCACATCAGTTATTGAAAATGCTTTACTTTTGTGCCTTCTATTTATCATAAAACCCCCAAAACGTATAATGTGTATAAAAATAAAATACAAAAAAACTAAGCAGAAAAAATATTTTCAGCGTTCATGATGACATTTATCATAATTGTTTCTTTATAAGCAAATCTTTATCATAAAATTTTGTTTTTCATTGCGTCATTAACAGACGTTTACTTGAATATTAAAAACTGGTAACTACCTGCAGCTATTACATCATAAGCGCTGCTTTTAGGCTACATGTCAAATGTTTCTTTTACAACATAAAATTCCTCCATCCTAACGCTGTTTATTAAATGTATTGCATTTTTAACGTCTCCACAGTCCATGTCAGTAACTTGATACCAAACTAAGTTGACGATAATTCTCAAACTGACGTAAAATCGAAAACTTGCAAAGGTTTATTTAGCGTTTCTGATCACTTGCTTTACTCCAACTGTTAGTATATAAAGACACTGTTCAGCTGTCATAGTTAAAGATCTCTAAACTGCTGATGCAATCATCTGCAACTCTATTAGACTCAGCTAGCAGCAAGGTAAGCTAATGAATGTCCTGGCCACAAATGTTACACATCCGCTGAAAACAATGAGATTGTATTCTCACCCTTGCACACTTTCTTTAGTCATAGTTCGGTTCTGAAGGGATGTAGTGAATCAAAAGCAATGAATATTGAAGATTTCGGTTTTGTTCATGTGCAGTGACAGACACTGGGAACGGTGGGCATGTGGAGAAACGTGGAAGTGTTTTGCTGTTGCACATTCACGGCTTCCTCGCGAGTCCGTGTAGAACACGTTTCCGCGAAAAAAAGGTTCCTAGTTACTGGTTTATCCGCACACGCTCTCAGTGCAGTTCGTCTCAGTTAGTGTAAAAAAAACAACAGTGAAATGAATAACAAGCGCAATCCCCCTGCCATTCCATGTGTTAAACATGACTTAAATCATTGATTAAATCAAATCAAACCGTGTGGAAAATGTTCTGCCTCTAACTTAGTTACTTCAGGGCTGCTAAAACGCTTCTGTAACCTGATGAATATTAATTTCCGAAAAAAATACTTACTGTGAAAGACAAAAAACATATAATATACATTATATGTTACATACATGCTGTATATCTGAATGATTGCTTAACCAGGGTCACCAGATAATTAGAGAGAGACAATAAGTAACCTCAAAACACCCCTACTCTTGAGTTACAGATCACCATTTTTGTTTGTTCTATTCAGTTGGGTTATAGGGCTGTAAAGTCTTTCAAGAGCTATTGGTCACAGGAGGTCCTGATGCAGAACACTGCCTTCCTGATCCTTCAGCCAAAACAATATAAACTTAATAATAAACGAATGGCAAAAGTAGGAAGTAAAGTCTGATTAACCTTCTGTGCAATGAAGCTTTATTTACACATCTAAATAAGCAGGCTGATCATATTTCTGGCCATGTTTGAGAAGCAGCTGGCTTTAAAAATGCAACTTTTTTTATCTTCATTAAGCTATACTTTCTAAAAGTGGTGGATACCGTGTGTGTTCTTTTCTTCAAGACATTAGTTTATTAAAGGCATAAATTATCAAAGGACTGTGATTTGAGTGTTTGGGTGAACTTAACATCTGTTTTTGACCTGTGATGTGCTTGGCTAAGGTTTTTGTGAGATCCGGGATTGGATAATGTAGGGTTTTCCCAGCAGATTTCCAGAAGCTCCTTTTGGTTTTTCTCTTTTCAAATGGCAGTTTAGTGATGGGAGAGATGGTCCAGCTGAGCTCAATAGAGTGTTAATGGTGTGGCGTGGCTTTTGAGAGCAGCTCTTATGCTAATGACAGAACCATTCCAGCATTTCCAAATGCAGCACCGACTGCTCTATTTTTACTGGCCTCTCACTGTGAGAGCAGACACCGAAAAATAACCATAAACCTTAAAGTCTGATGTAGGGTACTTCACACCTCATTGGACTCTTTAGAAATGGTAATTTTAGCCCACTGTGTTAAACATGAGTTAAGTCATTACAATATAAACCTTGTGAATATCTATGTTCTGCCACTGTGGTTTATAGTTTCTTAAGGACTGCTAACTTGCTTCTGTAACCTGATGATTATGCATCAAGCAGTAGACCACTACTTGATGGCTGAAACTTTTGCATTGCAAAGAGGTCAAAAGTGCATGTCTTCAGACTGTATCAACAGCAATCCTTTTAAGAATTTACAAAGAGCTTTTTTTGTTGTTGTTAATTTAGAAATGACTGTATTGCATTAATGTGAATTGTTAGGGAAAATATTGTTTATAATAAAACTTCAAGACATAACAACAAAGAATGATAGATTAAAATGTATTCAATTGTCTTTTGTAACCTTTGATTTGCGCATGGAATATTCTCTTGATATGTTTTGTCAAGACCCGTTTATTTATTTTTTTGCTCTCAAACCAGTGTAAGACATTGCATTTATATAATCTCAAATGTTACATCTTCAGACTACCTTAACTCCTTTTGCTTGTTATCTAACAACAGCAATCCCAAAGGACAGCCAATTCTGTCCCTTTGTAGGTTGATGGGTGTCTTGTATCAGCAGTTGCTTAAAAAGCTAAAGAACACAGATGTTCTTAAAATTACAGACCCTCTCCTTAGCCATTCTGTTCAGCAGGAGATCAGGTGGAGCTTTTGTTTTGGTAACTTGACAGACCTTCACTTCAGCTCTACCCCCACCCCCACAGAGAGATCTGGGTGGAGAAGTGTGTGTGTGTATGTGGGGTTGTGCGCATGTGAGTATGGTCACTGGAGAAAAGTAAGATGACACTGTGAGACCTCATTAAAATTGGTGATTTTTAGGTTTTATTATGAAATAGAAGTAAAAAAAATGAATTGTGACATGATTAAAGTACAACCCCTTTTAAACATGGTTCATTTTTTTACAGTGTTAGCTACCATTTCAAATAAATATAAAAAAAAAGCTTATAGGAGGAACAGAAATAGCTAAGTGCACACACAAACAAACACACAATAGCAAACAGTGAACTATGTACAAATAATTTACACTAGACGCTCAGAATAAGACAAGAGACTATGCAACAGTCTTCTAAAATTTCCTGATAAGAACTTCTGCAAGTACATGCTTTGTCAAGGCTCTGCTTTTTTTTAGGTCCTGCAGTAAAAGTACTAACAAAAACTGAATTTAAAAAAATTTACAAAAGATATTAATTTAAGTAACTGAATAAAAAATGTTATAAAATAGCAATTATTAACACGCCAAGTTTACTATATACAAAGTGTAGTAAAGTCCTTTCTTAAAAAATAAAAACAAAAAAAGAAAGCTTAGTCATCCACGTAGAAAAGTTTTATGTACAAAGTGTCCATTAACTGGACAGGGCACTAGATGACTCCGACTCAGTAGATACTGATGATATAGGACCTCTTTTCTTGGTCAGCATCTTGTGACTTGATCGACTGCTGATGCTCAGAGTGTTGCGGGCAGATTTACTGAATCGGACTCCCAGGAAAGCATATAGGATGGGGTTGAGACAGCAGTGGAAATACGCAAGCGCCTCAGTAAAAAAGATCCATTTCTCCAGACCCTGCTCCAGGAAACAGCTGTGAGATATGACATTCAGCATCACCAGAGTGTCCACCAGGATGCCGGCACAATAAGGCAACCAGCAGATGAAGAAACAGAGGATGAGGATGACAGTTGTCTTTAAAGCCTTCCTCTTCAGGACCTGCCCTTTGGAGTTCTTGGACAGTTTTGAGATGATTATACAGTAACAGGTCAGAATGATCAGACCAGGCAGCAAAAAGCCAACGATGATGTGCTGGAAACGGAAAGCAGCCTTCCACACAACGTTTGATTGCCGTGGGTAGGTTAGCTCGCAGATCGTATTCATGCCCGTATTGTGGACTTTGGCGAAAACCAGATCGGGCACGGTGAGTAGGGTCGCTGGAAGCCAAACTCCGATGTAGATCACCTTTTCTGCGAGCACCCTCCTAAAGCTCTGGCTGTTGGTGGCACGGACGACCGCCAGGTACCTATCTAGGCTGATGAAAGCCAGAATGAGCACGCTGCTGTATAGATTCAGAGTGTAGATCATGTTGACAGTGACGCACAGAAATCCCCCAAAAAGCCAACCGCTAGCTGCATCCACGGCCCAAAAGGGTAACGTGAGGACAAACAGGAGGTCGGCGATGGAGAGATGCAACCTGTATTTATCTGTCATGTTCTTTGACTTCTTTTGGAAGCCCATCACAAGCACCACAAGTCCATTGCCAATGATCCCCAGGACAAATATAATCCCATATACAACAGGGAGGAAGATCTTCTGGAAGTCATTGCTGACCGATAGATCACAGAAGTCATCAAAGTCAAAGTCTCCAGATCCCAAGTCTGAGCCGTTGTCAAAAACAATGTGCTGCAGAAAATAACAGTATATCGATTAATTACACAAAAATAATGTACAAAAAAAATTAAATCACAAAGTTAATAAGCATTGCACATTACAAATAAATGAAAAAACAAACATTATAAGTAATATATATATATATATATAAATAATTATTTTATATTTTAAAAAACCATGAACAACCTTAATAGTAAAACGTGACACCTAAAGTGAGGTTTGCATGACATGATAAACATAAACAACAGACTATGCCTTATTAAAACGTATTTAATTAAATATCATACTACAGAGGGTTCTACATTTGTTTCAAATCAACTTACTTCGAAATATTCCATGTTGTTCAAAGATATAAAAGCAAAAACCGCGCAAAACGTCTCCACACGCTTCAGTCAAAGGATCATCACCTCCAGCAGCTTTTAAATAGTTCTCCTTTGAGCACGACACGCCCCTTTTTATTCATTAGGGCGTGGGCGTAGGCGGAGCTTAGCAGAGCAGCGCTCTCGAGAGCCGCTGAATGTACACTGCCTCCAATGGTGATTGACATAACCTTTTTTATTTGTGTGTGTCTCGTGCCTGGTACACAGAATTCTATGTATAGTTTATACATAGAATTATTGCAGCTATCAATGACACTGCTTGAAATATAAATTCAAAACGATAAATATTTATATAGATAGATAGATAGATAGATAGATAGATAGAACTCTCTCAAATATACCACAAATATTGTAATGACTAAAGCAGTTTATTTTTATTAATTTTAAAACTGATTACTTATTACTTATATTATAATTTTAATTTAATTTAATAGCCCATTTGATGTAATTTTGTATGTCTTTGCAAAGCAGCTACAAGGGGGATAATGAACAGTCAGCTAGTCGTTATCGCAAATGAATTCCCTCAAGACAATACCAGCCTACCAGCCACTCTGTTTTGTGTTGTGGTCCCGATCATCTGCCAGGGTTTATTTTTTCTTAAAGGAGCAGTTCACCTAAAAATAACAATTTTCTGACACAACAAAAAAAAAAACAAGTTTGTTTCTTAATCGACGTCATAACGTCACTTGCTCAGCAGTTCACTCTCTTCTCTCTTCAATGAGAGTCCAAACATCACAATGATCCACAAATAATCCACACAACTCCAGTCCATCTGTTAACATTTTAAAAGTAAAAAGCTGTGTGCCTCTAAACAGCAAATCCATCAAGACAATTTAAATTCAAACTATCAAACTAACGGCAAAAATAGTTAATAATCTATAATAATGCTTCCTTCAGTAAAAAAAAAAACAAACAAAAAAAAACACTGTTATCCTGCATCAAAATCAAACGACAATGTAATGTTACATTTCTCCGAATATGTTTCTGATAAAGAAACAAGCTCATAAACATCTTAGATGGCTTTCAGCAAATTAGAATTTTTCAGTAAACTATTCCTTTAAAGACTTTACATTACCCCTTACATATTCAGTCAATCGGATCAACTGAAATGAACTTTCCCACCACCTAAAATGTCCTCCCAGACACCCCGGCAGTTTTGTTTATGATCACATCGTGTTTCTTGGGTGAAGAACAGTGTGAAGGCCGTTCTTGTGGTGGCTTTAGGCTTTGTAGTGTGATTTACTAGATGACAGGTCTCCTCTGGTCCTCTTTGCAATTTGTTTCGTGCAGAACTCTGATTGTTGAAGAAACCGTGAGTGATGAAAGAGTAAGGTCACGCAGTCCCTTCCATCATATGCCTAGACCAACATATCATGACAGATCCAAACTCTCTGTGACTCTACTAAATCTCAGCAACGACAGAATCGCATTTCTTTGAAACATGATACAATTATTTAAGTGATTTCATTTTTGAGCAACATCTTTGCCATTCAGTCAACTTAGGCTTCTTGTAGTGTTTGTTTTTATGTCTCTCCTCTCATTAGGTTGATCCCTAATGGTGCTCTCTTAGCATTAGAGCCCTGTGGACCTCACAGATGGAATTCCTCCATCCATTGTGTTACTGTGAAACATCAACAGCATGGGCCTCTGGTGAGTAATGGATACGGAATGAAGGTGACTCAGGAAAAATATAAGCAGATGTAAAAGTGCCCACTGACAGATGAACACATGAGAGAATTTTTATGCACTTTTTCTTAAGGATCGTGTAACTGTGTCCAATAACAATAAACACTTGATCCTACATACCATACAGTTCAGACACTAAAAGGTCTAGAGGTTTTAATATAAATCACTCAGCACATACGCCTTTCTGTACTTATATATTATTCTTGCTGTATAATAGATCAGAAAGGCAAAGCTGACATTACATAACGCTTATTAAAATTTATGGAAATGTTATGACATGAAATATTTTAGCTTCTCCACTCTTTCTAGGTTAATCATCTAATACATTTGCAACATTTAAAGCTATGATTTTCAATTAAA
Organism: Enteromius treurensis; assembly: GCA_032275025.1. Classification (NCBI taxonomy): domain Eukaryota; kingdom Metazoa; phylum Chordata; class Actinopteri; order Cypriniformes; family Cyprinidae; genus Enteromius; species Enteromius treurensis. The sequence continues at coordinate 6,778,579 of JAUCMU010000151.1, forward strand.
ACTGCATTAAATCAGAAAAATGCAAACTATAAGCATTTTCACCGTCGAAGGTTAAAACAGGTTTTGACAGGTCGTTCAAGGCTGAATTATTAATTTGGCGATGCCAACATGTTTTGTTTTCTTTCAATTATACGAGTGAGGGTCAGGTCAGGAGGATGTGTTTCACTAACCAGAGCTAGAACCCCCCCACCCCTGTGAAATATAAGATACCCTGTCCTGAGAGCACTAAACACAATCTGTCTGTATATGCCGCCTGTACCCGGAATACAAAGGAACCGTGTGCTGTTTAGAATTCAAATAAAAAAGCGTGAAGAGCGGCAAGGGAGCTAAGGAGCAGGGAATGAGCATGGAAATGAGGTAAAAGAGAATGCAGCAGAGATAAAGAACGAAATGTGTAAAGCCTCCAGAGAGTAAACAATGCTTGTTTTGCAGCCACAACTCATTCATGGCCGTCAGCAAGCTTGCAAAGGATCACATTCATAATAATATCAGGGCTGAAGGATCAGCTCTGCTTCATAAGATAGTGCTTTTTGTAAAATATGCAATGATACATAATTAATCATAAAATTCAGAGCTAGGGGGTTTCCAGCTATTACGACCCAGCTGTTTTTGCGTGGAGACTGTTGAGATTTTTGGGCTTTGATCTGACATTAAAAACCCCAAGCAGGTTGAATTGTTGTTGTTTTTTTAGTCTGATCTGCTTTTTTAAAAATCAAATTTACAGGTAATATATCACCTTATTACAGTACAGAGAGGATTCAGTTGCATGCAAGAAAAAAACAAACAGATAACGATCCTCTTTTGTTATTTCAAGGGAAATACATCACTTACATTTTTCCTAGTTTTACATGCTAAATAGAATCTAAACATCTCTAAAAGGTCATTTTAAGATCGAGGGTTGTATTAGATTTTTTAAAATATGTATATCTTCTCTTAGTTGGCACATCATTTAGATCAAAATAGCTGAAGGGCTTTTTGTGAGCTGGAAAACAGACGTATTTTGCTTATGATTCTGTTTTGTGATATTTATTAAGGTACATGGATGACTGTTGCCTAATTAATTCCTGCATCTTTGTGGTGGTGTACTGCATATTTTTCGCCCACCTTGAAATTTAACCAAGGCAATGACATGATAAGATTTGCCCGTTCATGTTCTAGCTCAGAATATTTTTCATCTTTTGTGACTAAATGATAGTGTTACTCACATATCATAAAGCATACCTTCTCAGTTTAGGCGTGTGTCAGTGAAAAAAATGAAAAAAATCTAGTTCATGACCTTGAAACATTGATATTCAGTAGGGTTAGATACACAAACACGGCATTAATCCTGTATAACATGTCATGAAAACATTTAAGAAATGTCTTAAAGGACTGTTTAAAGAAAGTCTTATGATTGAACAATGGAAATTTTTAAGGACAAAGGTTTGGCTTATCTACGAAAGGCACCTTTTTTACGCTTCCTACGTGGGTGTGGGTCTGACTTATTGACTTTCTGAAAGCTCTTCCTCTTATAGCATTAGGTCATGGCTTTGAGCTTTGAAATCAGAGGAGAGAGCCATTTATTCACAGGAGAATTTGTTGGACAGGCCTGAGATGTGCCTTCGTAACGTTTGGAGTCGATATCAAAAGCTATACTATTTAGAGAAACACAGTTTGCAATCAGAAATGTTGACTCTCATTTTGTTGGTGTGTTGCATGGTGCTAACACGTGAGCTATAACGAAACCATGTAAAACAGGCAGTCACATGTTGTACCATGAGCTTCGTGTGGGTGCCTGAGGTGTTAACTTACAACAGGAAGCACTATGGTTTGCATATTTCACAAAAAAAAAGAAAAAAAAAATCACTGACACATTTTCTTTGCCCACACGTCCTGACACGACTTCGAAAACGAAGGGGTAATGAAAAGGGAAAAAATAGGTTGGGTAAAATGAAATTTCAAATGGTGACACTTCCCCTGGGGTGTTGCTTAAATTTATATTCATTATTGGCTCATAGCCCAAATAAACCACAACAGCGTCTCACAAGCATTTCTTGGATGAGATGAAGTCTGAAGGGAAGGGTGTTTGCTGTTTCTCCATGATAAGTTCCGACCTTCCTTCACTAACGACTAAATTGCGGTTTAATGTGCAATACTGAAAGTGACCAATGGAAAATAAGGGTTAGTATGTCACATCGAATTACAAAACAGCCAAAGACTTTTTTCTATGTTGGGCATGATGGCAAAATACAGTGTTATTGCTGTTACTTGGTTGGTTAATGGTTTACTTTGCAGGTAAATATAGACCTTACAGGTGCAGCTTCCCTCTGTCTGTTATTTGGGAAATGGTCTAAATCTACTCCGTAACTAGTCTAACCTACATTTTTGACTGACTAGTCGTCTGTTTTATTTACAGATCTTCCGACAGAGACCGTTGTGTGCATTCGTCAGGAAAGCACTATGACTATCTGTGACAGAAGGGTTGAGGGGCAGCACTCCTTTTGCCCCCTTTCAAGTGTCCCCAGCTCTAAATCCTCCCATATGGCCAGAGCGGCTTAAGTAGAGGAGAAAGGGCACATCAAACACATGGCCTGCTCAATTCTGCTTCACTTGACTCAGATGAGAGGGACGCTGCACCAGATGACAGTTCATAAGAGCTCATGAGTAGGTGAACGGAAGAGTCATAAGCAGGCTGCTAATGAGCGTTCAGTGCACCCACAAAGCAATTCAGAGTTGTTTATTATTTATTAGGCGACTGATGTGTGATTAGTCCCCTGTCAAGTTAGATTTGAGGTTAAGTCAGTCAAGATATAGAGCAGAAACATCAGTGCTGATACTTCAAGAAAACAATCAATAAAAAGTCCCTTCATTTCCTTTTGCTTATGTAAGATATTGATATTCTAATTTCCATAGGAAGCCAGGAGGAAGTGTAGAGCTGAAACATTCATATATAGGTCACTTAAGGCACTAGGCCTTCTTTTGTTATAATAGTTTTATTGTTGCAAATTGCATTTTTACTTTTTAAACCCCCCACACATGATCCAACCCAGCCCCAACAAGGTAATCCCCAATTAAACAAATGACATCTGAAGAAAAAAACAAAAAAACAAGCACTAGGCCTTCTATTCAAACGTTTTGAGCTTAAATAGTTCTTAAATATTCTCAATCTCATCTTATAAAAATAGTCCTAAAATAGTAAAGATATTTAATATTATACACTGTATACTAATATTATACTGTAATTTCTTTTAAAATATTTTTGTTGTATATTTTTATAGAGCAAAATACAAACCGGGTTCCAAAAAAGTTGGGACACTAAACAAATTGTGAATAAAAACTGAATGCAATGATGTGGAGATGGCAAATGTCAATA
>JAUCMU010000151.1:6782030-6796138 GCA_032275025.1 Enteromius treurensis
CCATCTCCACATCATTGCATTCAGTTTTTATTCACAATTTGTTTAGTGTCCCAACTTTTTTGGAATCCGGTTTGTATCAGAAGATCGTAGATCACATTTCTCACAATAACTTTAAGGATATTTTACATCTGTACAGATATAGATACCGTTAACATTTTGAGGTATAGCGAGAGAACAAATGGGCACGTTGCAGGCCAGACTTGAACCCACATCACCAACACACTAATGCATCAGAGCTCTGACGTGCAGATATTTCTTAAACACCGGGCTGAAACAAAGCACTCATAACTAGCACAGTCATATAACGGCACACTCTGTCTTCACCAAGATCTGGTTTCTTGCCTGAAAGCAAGACTGAAAGAAGAGACCGGAGCAATGGCCTGCAGCAAGCTGAAAACAAATGGTTATTTTTCTGTGCTTTATGTCTGGAGGTGAACTAGAGAGAAAGATGAAAAACAAGAACCTGTTAACATAACTTGTTTTTGTTTCTCAATTTCACAGGCTGTAAGCTGTAATAATGGGCCACACAGTGAAAATCTTGGTATAATTATAGGCTTCTCAACTGTCTGAACGTCAAATTCTGATGCCTGACTACTGTGCAAAACCAAGTACTCACAGATACTTATATTTAAGTATATATATTTTGCAAAGTTAAATTTACTTTTCATTCAGGCACACGTTCACACACACCTTTTTTGCCTATTGTTGACTTTTATATGCAGTGCACACTATATAAATGACTCAATGTCATGTCAACAGATAATACTGTCTTGTTATTTGTATGTTTAAAATATATCAAAGTCTGAAACTTTAAGGAGATTCCCATGAGGCTTTGGGTTTTAAGAAAAGCAAACAGAGGACTCCCTTTCCCCCGGCTAAGGTTTCTGCCTCTTGGCCTTTTTCCGTGGCCAGACAGGGAACATAACTCCCAGCGTTAAGGGCTTTGTTTCTTAGTTTATTTTGCATTACATTTCACACCACAATTTCCCTTTTTTCCTGTTACGGCTTGTTAATTCCGAGATGTCTTCACTGATTAAACTTGTTGTCAACAGGTTCCAGACAGTTATACTGAGAAGACTGCTGTGAAGTAGCCAAAATATAATCCCGATCTAAGCATTGTGTGTTTACTCCGCATTTAACAGCGTCAATTAAGGCTCAAACCCTGCAAAGACAGCCATTACAAAAAGTGGGGGGTCTTGAAAACATTAAACATTTTAATTAGACATTTTAACTGTTTTTAGTAAGCACAAAAGTTACAGAACTGTCACATTTGGCTGAAATCACAAAGATATATTAAACACCATGTCCATATTTTTTAAAAAAAAAAAAAAAAAAAAAAAAAAAAAATTGGGTTGCATGATACGAAGCTCAGTGGGCTGTAGCCTGCTTTGAGTGTAATCTTTTTAAATCTTGTCAGGTATTGGGTGCTGTATATTTCACTTAATGTCACGTTCTTGGGTTCTAAATCACTCGCAGCAATGTGTTTGAATCGTGCTTGAATTGCATACAACTGTAAGCCCCTATTGTTCAGAGCCAAAGTCACATCACAAGGCACAGACGATTTGACAAGGGAAATCTTGTTCAGACCTCTTACTTAGAGCCCAGGAAAGTGCTCTTCACTCTCACTTCAAATCAAATCAATGTCTGATCAATCATGGGCCCTGAGCCTTCAGGGTGGCAGTGGGGATCAATCTGCCATTTTTCAGGGTGTCCACTGACTGCTTATATCTGGGGCTACGGCTGAGGCCTGTCTAATTGAATTAGCAGGGCCACGTCCCCGGGGTGGTTTCCATCTGGTTTTATATGTAACTGACAAGAAGAAGTGACTTGAAGATACATCAACAGATGCATCTGGTAGTCCAGGAAGGAACTAAACTCTATAGAGGATGCAGAATGAGATATTATTTTGCTTCGTTTTGTTGGCATGGCTTCATTGCGTGTTTTGAATTAGTCGCAGTAAAAAAATAAAGTGTTAACGAGTAGAAAAAAAAAAAAACCTGTGCAAATTACACGTCTAATTGTACATTCTGACTGTTGTTTCCTAACAGATGTTCTGTTATTGAGAGCTAAAAGCATTTCTCGTGTTAACATTTTTTTGGCATCCGTGGTTGATGTTAATTAAATCAATGTTATCATTCCAGGTGATGACAACACCTGTGCTTTCGGTTCATTACTCAGACTGAATCACCTATTATTGTCCTCAGTGTCAGACACCAGAAATTATTGCTCAACCGACTTCAGAGCGCTTTGTCTTTGCCCTCAGACACCCATATCCTATTTCCTTGCTTTTTACTTGGCAGAAGATGGATTATTGTCTGTGTTCCTAAGGCCAGATCACTTATTTCCCATTTATCAGGAAAGCCTTAAACACAGAACCATAAAATCATACGTCTGATATTCAAATCAGCAGGAGTGTATTGTGTCTCACCTTGTCAAGCATTAGGCTGCTAATAGTTGCACATACAGTTGGTTGTTAATTTAAAGGCATAGTTCAAACAAAAATTATCATTCTGTCATCATTTATTTCATTTACTCTTACATTGTTACAAACATATACGGGTGTCTTTCTTTTGTTGAAAATAATAGAAGATATTTTGTAAGAATTCTGGTACCCAAACAGTTGAGGGGAGCTATTGACTTCCATGGTATTTTTTTTCATTCTGTGGAATTCGATGGCTGTCAACTACTCGGTTGAAAATATCTTCAATTGTGCTCAACAGAAGAAAGATACTCATACATGTACAGATGATTAAAGAGTTTTCATTTTGAGTAAACTAAAAATATCTTTAATTAAAACGATTATTGCAGAACACACAAAAAATATATTGGCATCATACGTTAAACTCATTTTGCCTGTTTGATGAAGGCTGCTCAATGAGTAGCTTGGGAGCAGTGAATTTTAAGTAGGGACCTTAGTGACAGTGAATGGGCATGCAACTTATCTCATAGAGCTCTGTGTTCACACACACTGGGATGCGACACTGCACAAGTCACACACCCAAGATAAAAGCTGAAATCTGGGCAACAACAAATGAAAAGTATTATGCATGATGCCTATATTGACTATTATAGTGCAATGATAGTATCAAGCAGTTATGATGTATGAGAAGGCAGAATTGACAGAGAGAGCAGTCAAAGTAAAACAAATCTGCACACATAAAATGTACTCTGATAACTCTAGAGACATTTACAGATTTGTTACAGATTTGGACTTTTGAACAAAAGAAAGAACAAAATAATATGTGAATTGTTTTTTAATAATATTTGTTGATCTATTACAATGATAATTCTAATAATACAACTAATGTTGAAAAAAGGTGGATTGCTCTCTACAGTTGTCAATTCCCTGCTGAAAAAAAACAAACAGAATATGCTGGTTAGGTAGGTTTTGAAGCTGAGATGCTGGGTAAAGCTGGTTTATGCTGGTCATGTGCTGGCAAAGGACAAGCATAAACCAGCAAAAAGACCAGCTTAAACCAGCAACCCACCTACCTAACCAGCATGTTCTGTTTTTTCAGCAGGGAACTGAAAACCGTAGAGAGCAGTCCAGTCCACCTTTTTCCTCAATGCTGAAGTTGCATGGATGAGGCTTCCACCTCCCGGTGCGTTAGAGTTATAGGTGAATAACGAGGAAAATATCATTGTACAGTAAAACTGCCTGCATACAAAACCAGTATAATGGCAAGAACACTCTAGAAAGCAGGTGTTCTAAAATCACTTACATTAAGAAGTGTTTAAGCATAAATGCCTGAACTCTTTCCAGAAGAGTTGTTTTTACCAGTGCCATTTAGTCTGAAAAAAACATCCAATAAAAATGAAGCCGTCTGCTGATGTCTGCAGGGTAATTAGCTCTCCCTTTCACTGCCTACCAAACTTCTGCCATTCAACATGTTACTTCAAACACTGTGTTCAAGGGGCTGAACTCTTAGTGAACCTGGCCTGTGTTCTGCTGATGGCTGCAGCTTCTTATGTTGTTCAAACCTCAGTAAAACTTCCCTGTCTAGTTAACTCCCCCTAACCTAGCGGTGCAGCCGGTTTATGCATGATAACACGCGCTTGTCTGAAATTAAATCAATAGCAGAGGACATTGATGAGTCATTGTCACACTACTCATCATGCGCATTTCCCTATTTTGCTAACTACTTGCGTGAGAGTAACGTTTAAAAACAAGAAGTTGCCACTTGTTTGTTTCCCTTTCTCAACACAAAGTGAGATCACTGTTAAGCTAAAATTCATTTTCCACTACAAAAGATCTTGTTTTGGTGCGTTCTTGCTCTGTGGTCTGTCATGCGGACTGGGCTCTGTGAATTCACCTCGGCGTCACCTGTAATGAGAGAGGGTCTTAGTCATGATCAAGTAAGCCACTTTAAAGCAGGACCTCGTGCTCTTTGACATTTAAACCAGCTGATAGAAAGGAAAACTGAAGTGGCTGCAGAGACTTTTAAAGCTCTATACTGATTGTGATGAATTCCTATGTATTCCGAAAGAGACATGAATATTGATTTTCATAGTTCACTTTAGAGATTCTACAAATTATAAGTAACATGTCAACTACATGTCAGCTAATTCTCAATCGTTTGCAACTACTTGTCTACTAACTCTCAGAGTAGACTGTTCGGGTAGGTTTAGGGTTAGTAGAATAAGTTGACATATACTTGCAAAGACTCTTATAGTCAGTGTGTTGTGGACCTTTTAACATTCAAAATAAAATGTTAGAAGACATTAAGCAAACATTCTATTAATACTCTAATGGCCGCTTGTTGGCACACAGTTGCAATGTTACTTACTGTTAGAATGTCTAAAGTGGACTACTGAAAAAAAGTGTTTTTAACAAATTTAATACCACTACACTTATGAGTGCCGGTGAGTCCACTCATTTCGAAAATCTAAGGAAGCATGCTTGTCTTCCTGACATCTATTAGAGGGGCAGATGGCCTCTTGTCTTGTATTATTGGGGGGTTGGAGGACAGGAGGTGTGAAGTGTGGCCTGCTCCGAGTGAATAGCTACAGCTCAGGCTTGAAGGAGCCACACACAAAGGCAAGCACCCAGAGATTAGTGACATGACATGGCCATTCTGAAAGCACACAAGCAGAGCATGAGATTGTGCTTTGTTGCTGTGGAAAATGGCAAAGCGACACATCTGGAGCAGAACTGCATTCAGCTCAGGGTGTCAAGGCTTCCCACAGGGCTTCTTTCCACCATTATCTGCTCAATGGGTGGAAAGTCAGTGGCCACTTTCTTAAAATAGAGTACAAAGTAGGGTCTGAAACTCTTAAAAAGTATTTTTTCCCTTTTCAACAAAAGGGTGAAGGGTGTCGTTTAACCTTTAAAAAAAAGTTGTTGTGAAATCTGCAACCTTGTAACCAGAATTTGGGACAAGGCTGACCTGTGTTCTTTTTTTAAAACATTGTCTTGCAACATACATAATATCAATCTTATATTTATTTATTACATTTCACAACTTAGAGAAATTGCATAAAACATAAAATTGTTAAGCACAAAATATTATTGTATAAGGTTGTTAACTTTCTTAGAACGTGTTTAGGACGTTATTTGCACTTGATGAATGTTCTTATAATGTTGATAGAAATCATTCTTAGAACATCGTTCTTGGAACGTGCTTACGACGTTATTTGTATTTGATGAATGTTTCTATAATGTTGATAGAAACGTTTTTAGAACATCGTTCTTGGAACTTCTTTAGGACGTTATATTTGATGAATCTTCTAATAATGTTCTCAGAACAATGTTCTTGGAATGTCTTTAGGACGTTATTTGTACTCAAATGCTCTTATAGTTGATAGAAAACTTTCTTAGAACATCGTTTTTGGACCGTCTTTAGGACGTTATTTATACTTAATGAATGTTCCTATAATGTTGATAAAAAACGTTCTTAAATCAATGTATATGAATAATAACATTGAAGATTATAACCAGCTCAGTTATCATGATGCGTGTAATGTTAGCTAGCAAGAGGCAAGAGGCCTTTGATAACAGCCATATCAAAGGCAAGTGTTTATTCGGTGTAATTCACAACACATCATCAGTGGTAATTATGAAATATTTGTTTGTGGTTTCTCACAGCCGGACACAGATAAACGAATCCTGCAAGAGACAGAGACAGCTGACAGAGAGTCTTCCTCATCTCTAACCGTCACTCAAAGCTTTGTAGCATTAGGTAAAGCAAACACACATTTCCTTCCTGTATTACAATACATTTAAACTTTTTGTTAGAGTTTCCCTAATTATGACTTTTCAAATATGATCTTTCATGAAAATAAATAATGATAAATAAAGTTAATGTCTATCAAAAAAAGTCAGCTCACATTCGCTTAATATCCGCCCACGTTCTACGTCACAAACAATTTGCCCCGCCTACAAACAGTACAATTTCAACATTACATCATTTCAAGAAGACGCTGTCTCCTGCGCTGTCATTCAGTTGTGGCAACGGGCGTTTTGTTATCGGACACATGCTGTAGCGATAGACCAATCATAAAGGACTGGGCCATCTGACCAATCACAGCAGTGAGGGCTCACGTGAAGGCGGGGTTTAGACAGACTGTTTTTTTAAAACAGACTTTTTTATTTTTTGTTGCCTTAGAAAAATACCAGTGAAGTTGGGGTTATAGTTATATATTTATATAGCCTACTTAACTAATAAAAATGTAAAAAAAAAACATATTATATTTATACTTTCACTTATCCTAAAGTTGCTTTGGTTTTTATAAAGATGTCAGATAATTGTTAATGCTAAGTTGTCTTATGATTCATAAACATAAACTGTCCATCAATGTTGTTTAAATGTGAGTTAAATTTCACAAATTTTGTATTTTGTCTTCAGAAACAATAATGGCATTAGTCATTCTGAAAAGAAGACTCAGCTGATTGTTCAAGATACACAAGGTAGGACAAATGTCAGGACAACTTTAAATTTACTTGGCAACATTTCAACATTTAAGCTGAGATCAGTATCATTTAAAAAATGAATTCTCTCATGGTTTACTCACAGAAAAATGTTTTTATTTTTGATATTGTTTCATAATTTTTGTCTTTCCATTGGAAGTCTTGACAGTCTTTATTTTTAAGCTGGTTTAGGCTTTGACACGATAAAACACCCTCAGCTCAAGCTTCTCAGTTTTGTGTCAGTCAGGATTGCTTGCTTTCTAAAATAAATAGACTTGAATTACATAGTAGTTTAGCAAAGTAATGTTACACAACAAATATGGAAAAAGTTCATATTTGTGCTCAATGAGAGATACATTTTTATATATGTTATATTTTATGCTGGTTTTAGGTAAATTCATTTTGGCTAGACATTTATTTGTAATTTATAAAAAATGACAATATATTTTGTTTTAATTTGTTTCTGAATATTTAATTGTAAAGTATTAAGTTACAACTTGTTTTAAAAAAACATTTTTTTACTGAATATTAAAGTCTGTCGTGTTTTAATTACACTGAAACTTGTATACTTTTATCTGCTCTGCAATAAATCGTTGCAAAGACTAGACACCTTGGCAGCAATACATAATTGTGAATAACCTTTTTGTAATGCAGATTATTCACCAGGCTGTCATTTCTAGTTGGATGCATGCATGTTGACTCTCATGTCCTTCCTTTTCTTGTAACTCGAAAAAATCTATCCATGGCGATGAACGTCACAGGATATTTTTAATTTACAAGTATTCTAAACATTATTCCTGCTTGCTGGCATTCCCATCAATATGCGTCTTGATTATACTGTATACTTTTCATTCAAGTCAATGAAAAAGGATTACACTATCTAGCATTCTTTTACATTACCCGAGCATATAGCAAATAAATTAGTTGCAATTAGTCCACTTGTTACATTAAGAAAAATAAATATATATATATATATATATATATATATATTTTTTTTTTTATTTTTTTTTATAAAAAATAAATCATAAATTAATAAATATACTATTTCTGTATGTAATAGTCTATATGAGATAGCCCATGATTTTATACAGATGTTAATGGATTGATTTTGTAAATGGTGATCAGCAACCAAATACTGATCATATGTGTAACGTTCAGTACAGAGGAGACGGAGAGTGGAGAGGTAAGTATGAACAATATTTATTAAGAACTGGTGTTGAGTCTGTGAATTCTTGATATTGAAGGCTGTGGACAGAATGCCCGATTACAGAATGCCAATCCTGTAGGAAGAACCCCAAGTGAGTAATACTCCTTTGGTGACGTGAGGAATACGATGTTCTTAACTGTGCCCTTTTATTTCCTTTTGCTTTCCACAGGTGGTGATCGGGGAAGAGAGGCAACGCTCCTGGTGTTCTGAGGAGACAGGTGAGTAACACAGGTAAGAATACACAGGTGTTTTCCTTCACAATCTTACTGTTAGTAGGAGAGATCGTTGACAGGCAGTCGAGATAGCGAAGTGAGGGAGATAAATGACACGCTGGTATTGGGCTTGATGGATTCTCGTCAAGCAGAGATGTGAACTGGTGAGTATCCCATGTTAAGCTCCGTGTGAAGGCGTGCCAATGAATGTGGTTCCTTTGGTTTTCTGCACAGGTAAGGGAAGCTCGAACAATAGTCATTAGAGTCAATAGTTCGTGAATAAATCAGAGACTGGTAAGCAAAAGGTAAGTAGAGAAGTGTTACCTCAGCGGTGAAAATGCTCTTAGGTGAGAGGCCCCCTGCACCTCAAGGGCCCCTGGGCAGCGGCCCCTCTGGCCCGTTCCGTAATCCGTCCCTGGTGATTAGAAGTCAGGTGATTGTGAGCGTGTGTAAGTGACTGCACTGGGATCAGTGCAATCCTGTGACGTGACATCATGGAAGTTACAGTCTTTTTTCTTAGTGTCACAAAAATGGAAAGTAAGAGTATGGTAGCTTCAAGTTTTAGGTATATATATATATTTTAAAAAATCCTTTCCAAAATTCCAAAATTGCCTTTGTGGCACAGTATACCTAACTGAATGAATAAATTAGGTAATTTTATATTTATAACTTAAATATATTTTTTTGGCAAATGACGAAAAATCTAATATTTGAATGTTTATATTTTTCTTAATCTAATGATTCTTCAGAAGACGTTTTGTTTCTTAATGCTGCTGTGAAAGTAGATTGTCAATAAAAATTTACGTAAGCCAAGTTTAATCAATTTGGAATCTACACCATTTACATTGTCTTTTAAAGTTTTATTTTCAGATGTACCAATTTACATTGTATTCCTATAATATATCTTTTTTTATTCATTTATATTTTATAACATTTTTGAACTACCTTTGACTCTTTTGTAATGTAATATTTGTAAAACTCACAGCACAGATCCTAAGAATTTTATTGAAATTTAGGTTGCAATAACGTTGTGGGAACGTTATGCTAACCATCAAATTACGTTCCAGGAACGTTACGCAAACTGGACATTTTAACCTTCTTAGAATGTTGTAAATAAACATTATAGTTTAAGTGAAATTTAGGGTGCAAGAACATTGCAGGAACTTGATACTAACCACATAATAACGTAGGAACGTTTAGCAAACATTTTTTACGCTTTTGGAACATTCCAAATAACGTTTCCACAACCAAACCAGAACGTTAGGAAAATGCTCTCAGAACATGAATTTGTTAGCTGGGATATTACTCTGAGTGGGTAATAAATAAAACGTTTTTCTTACAATATTTTGGGTAACTTTGTTAAATGGTTGAGCTTGACAGATGTCAAAATTTTAATGTTGTTTTAATGGTTTATTATAGATACGCGTGAGAATTGTTCTGTATTCATAACAGTTAAAATCTATTCTACTGACTGTAAAAAACCTCTTCACACATTTGTTCAGTGTTTGAAGTCGGATATAAAAACTAATGTATCGCATCTGATATGTTTGTCCTAAACAGATCATTCTGTTTTAAATGTCTTCATGTCATTGGGTTCTCTGTTTAACCATCTTCATCAGGCACTTTCCAGAACTAGATTTTATTGCATACGCTGTTCCCACAAACGTATTATCAGAACCAAAACGCGATGTGGTTTTACACAACTGTGTTCTCATATGTCAACAGTTTTTAACATGGCATGGTTGAGAAGTTAATTATGTAACATCTTGCTCCTGTTTGTATGCTAATAGTTATAGCAGTGCTTGGAGGGCAGGGTCACATGTTCATTACAGCACTCCAGGGCAGAACAGAGTTCAGAAGTCATGGCACTTTAGTCATAAATCTCCCAATCTGCCTAGTCTTGTCAGTATTAATGCAACTCTTTGGCTAACAAAGACAGAGCAGGATTTGCTTCTTTTTTTGTTTTTCTGCGTCACTTCACAAAATTTGTTTGTTCCTTAAAGGGTCACTGAATTTTTCCAAAACAAACACATCACGCAAAGACAATATGCACAGACGGAAAACAACATGTGTACTGCCATCTGCGAAAGAAAGCTGATGATGATGTTCATTTGCATCCTTATTATGTTGGTTAAATTTGTTGATTTGTGTTGACTGAAGTGTGTTGGGTGTTGGTTGAAGCCATTTCTTTTTTGCATCTAAACATAATTGTTTATATATAATCTTATATATAAATGATTTTCTGAATGTATAAATGATCTCTTGTATAATCTTATATTCATGTAACTCTCATGTTCTATTAGGTTTGTCTTTATAAATACCATATTTAGAGTCTCTGCAATGCTGCATATGTCCAAATAATAATAGTTATTTCTAGTAGCTAATTTAAAATTTGTATAAAATTGTATAAAATATAAAAAATGCATATTTTATTTCTTCATTGTATTTTGTCAGAATAACATGGAAGTAAAATAAATTATTATGAAAGGTTGTGGATAAACCTGATGTTTAAATGTTAAGTATGCTTTTAAGTTATTACAATGACCTTGGGGTCTCTGAGACCTCGAACAGAGAACAAGGGTTAAGTAGTAACCTCGTCTGACAGTGACCCTGACAAGATTTATCTTCAATATAAACCAATATAATAAACAGTCACCAGGTGGCACTCCATACACCTTAATTCAAGATCCTCAATCTTTCCTTTTGACTGAATCGAAATCAAAGCGTATGTCAAGCCACTTTCAGATATCACATTCAATCTGTGATCACTCTGTTGAGTGCTATCACAGATGGCATATATCCATGCTTAATCAAAGTGTTTCATGTAAAGACTGCTCTCTTTATCTTTTCTTTAAGCGCTTGTATTCTCTCTACTCTGGGTTTTCAGATGTTCTGGGGGTTAAAAATGTAATATACAGCCTTCTTATACAGCAAGCTCTGCGAGACTGTACCAATGTAAAGATTTACTATTACACACAGAGATACTGTCAGTATTTGCTATTGACATAAAACTTAATTTGCAGACCGTAATCAACTTTTGGAGTTTTCAAAGCAGATTATTGATTGGTCGAAATCTGTTTTTCCAAGCCTTTGAGATGGCTCGGTTTTGGGTGAGAATCAACCTGCTGCGTAGGGCCGACCTCATCTCCCTCTCTCCCACACCGACTTCTCCTCCAGTCGAGGCTAACGCACTTTCTCCAGTTTCCCTGTGAAGAATAATTGGGCCTCCTCCTAGTTTTATTGTTGCTCTCCAGATCATAAATCAGTAAGAGGGATGGTGGTGGTTCCACCGTGCATCTCCACTCCTGCCCCGCAGCCATGATGGGGAGTTGCTCTCTAGTGACATGCAGTATTCCCATGTGTGCGTGGATATGGATCCCAAAGTAAAGGCTGCCACAGGAAACAAAAGAGGGCTTGTATTATTGTGACCAAGTGCCCAAAGGCTAATTAGGCAGAAAAAAAGGCAGCAAAAGCCTGCAAATCAATCATGCTGATGCTGCCTCTAAATAATGAATGACAAAATAATGAATTTTTAAAACATTTTTGTTTTCTGTTATTATTCTGGAGTGTGGTGGAACAGCATGCCTTTGTTAGTCGGCATGTCAAAAGCAAAAGTGAACTTTGATATGCTGAACTTTTAGGAGGTTTTAGGGGGTTTTGAGGTACTATAATGAGTTTCATATACAGACAGAGTTGACATGATGTGTGATTTGGTCTGCTAACCAAACCACTTCCTGCTGCAAGATAGAACAATTTGTACTTTGCACAGTTCTTTTTTCTGTTTCCTTTTTAGTTTTGATACATATTACATTCTTCATGACGTAACTTGCATGCAAATTCGATTTGAACGGTATTTACCAACTACTTTTTCAGCCTTTTTATATTAACATTGCTATACTAAGGCCGGTGACACACTGGATGCGTGGCGTAAGCGTCTCAGCTGCGTGGCGTTTCCGTTTTTATTTCGGCTCCCATGTTAACAGGTTAGAGCTTGCACACTGCCTGCGTGAGACGCAGCGCGGAAAACGCGTGCTTGCTAGAAATAGAACCGACGCCTATTTTTCACGCGACACGCAAGCGTGTTGGAAGCGTTTCCAGGCAAAATAGAATAGGAAAATATGTTTATATGTCATTTTGTACACAAATACATATTAATTAATGATATTTTGATGTTGGAAAGTTTATAGGTTGACATAAATTCAGATATAAATGTAATTTAAAAATAAAAAAATACAAATAATTATAGATTTTCAAATATTGCACCTGTCAAACATAAAGCGCAGCGTCAGGCACGGTTCTGGTGTGTAAAGACACAGAAAACGCGACACAGCTGACACGCATCAGAAACGCCACCCTCACGCCACGCATCCAGTGTGTCACCGGCCTAAGAAAGGGTGCTCTTCGGTCACTTTTGGCCGAATATTTTTCTATTTTGAATTTTTTAAAGTCGAAATGATTCAAAACTCTGTGACTTTTATGCCATTTGGAATGTCAACACACTCACAAAAATTAGGGCATGATTCAAGCAGACTAAGTGTTCATAAAACAAATAGTTACACTTGTGCTCATTGGTCAGAAATGAATGGGAATCGATTTTTGTGTGTACAATCTACAAATCTGTATCAAAGGCATAAGTAAAAAAAAAATTATAATAATAATAGTCACATGGCGATATGTTCCTGAAGGCCTGCATCATTTGTTTCACTACTCGCTTTCCTGTTTCTCTCACATCCATGGACTGTACATTTACCCATTTTTCTCAAATATCGAGTGACAGTTTGTCATTTTGATTTCTTGCAGCTCTTGTTCTCGTCATCAAATCTCACAACCCTTGACTGTGTGTGGAGTGTTTTCTGTCTCCTTCCTCACACAAAAATGAACTGTAATAGAGCAAATTTTCTGAATATGTAAAAAAAAAAAAAAAAAGTTGGCTGAGATTATGCCCTAGTAACCTCTATTCCAATCCCAGCATCTGTAAATAAAAACAAAACCTTGACTGGCTATGAGAGGGTGTAAGTGTTGTTACTTTGAGCCCAGTCCTCTCATTCTACACAATGGCACTAAGGTACTCTGCAGAGTAGACCTTTGAATACCTGCTTAGGTCAAGTGATGAAGACAATGATGCCCCTAATGATGAGGCAGTGGATAATACCTCTGAAGAAGAAGATTGTACAGAGGCTGAGCCAGATTTGGAGTCAGATTCAGACAAGGAAGGCCCTGTAACCTACAAATCACAGAATCTCCTCCACAAACATAAGGGTGAGCACGGGCTGAGGAGGTCCTCAGGAATACTCCTGGACAAACCAGATATGCGTGTGGTCATGAATGGAGGATATTAGGTCAGCATTTTAATTATTTTTTACAAACTCCATTCAAAACATTCTCCTGGAGATTACCAATGTAGAGGGGTGACGAGTGTATGAAGATGAGTGGAATGATATTGTGCCGGAAGAAATGCAAGCTTTTGTTGGGCTTCTCATACTTGCTGGGGTTTGCAAGTCCAGTAATGAGGCAACAAGGAGTTGATGGGATAGTGAGATGGGAAGGGCGATTTTTCGTGCAACCGTGCCATTGAAAGCATTTTACAAGGGTCGTCAGGTTTGACAACAAGATATGTGAGAAAGATAATTTGACAAGCTGACACCTATCAGAAACATCTGGGGGAAATGGGAGGAAAGACTGCCTCTCATGTACAATCCTGGGCCCTCATTTATCAACAGTGCGTAGAAAAGGTTCTATATTTTGTCCAACGAATGAAATTTAGAATGTGCCTAAGTACAAG
>JAUCMU010000151.1:6801499-6871440 GCA_032275025.1 Enteromius treurensis
CTGGCCAAGCTGCCTTACTACCCGCCTTCTGGGAGGCGGGCTTAACCTGCGTCCATCAGATGCCTCTGTATACTACTAGACAAATCTACAACCAATCAGACCACTCATTCCGATGACGTATTGAGCATAGCGACGAAACCTGAAGCCACCGTAACCAATTGTAGCTAGCATTAAAGCAGTAGGCAGCTTGGCCAGACTAACTTTGCTCGCGAAATGAATGTAGCGTCAAAGTATGGGTGGGCCCAGGCTACCAAAACCCCATAGTTTGAATAAAAAACAAGTTTTAGCTTGATTCACAAAGAATAATAAAGTACTTGTGTGTGCACATGTAAATTTCATTTAAAGTGATTTAACCAAGTACACTGTAAAAAAAAAAAAAAAAAAGGTTGTATACTGTTTTAATAAAATATCCTGTTACCCCGCTGCCTAAACTTTTTTTGTTTAGTCAACGAAAAAATTGCAGTTTGTTTGCTAAATGAATAAATGTAAATGTAAAAATTTGTAGTTGCTTAATGTTAAATTAAGTGACACCTAAAACAATTTAGTTGTTTTAGGTGTCACAAAAAAAATATTTCTAGCTGAAACAACTTTTTTTTAAGTGTAACTAGTTAAGTACCTAGATAAGAGCCTTATTTATTTAGTTGTTTAGTTTTTTTTAGTTGTTTAGACACAGCCTAATTACTTTTGCGCTGTTTTCGCAAGGCTTCACCACGACAACTATGACAGTATAATTGCTGTTGCAGGCTGTTTAATTGCAGCATCGTTGATTTTAGATTTAAAAGCAGAGAAACCTGGGTGTGAAATTAGACTTGACCTCCTTAAATGGAAAGTCCCCTAAAAATAAGCATTCTGTAACCATTTACCCTCATCTCGTTCCAAATCTGTATGACTTTAAAGATAACACTTGGAAAAATGTTGGGGTCAAAGAGGTCCAACATTTTTCAAACTACCTTCTATTGGCTTCTTCACTAGAATAGACGTTTTTGAATTAAAGGGCGTTTAACAGCCTATAATTTTGTACTACACAACCTCATTTCCTAGTATCTTTGTTCTCAAACACCGATTCCTGCGCTTAATGCAGAGTTGCTATTTTTGAATCTACGTTTTATACAAATATCTCAGCTGTTTGGGAAATAATCTCAGTAATGACCTTCTCACTGATACTTCTTTCTGACAGTTATTTTTCTCCTGGCACATTGTTTTTATGTGCTGCCAGGGTACCCAGGTGTGCCGTCTGAAGAGCCCAGCTGTGAGTGCTCAAGCTTCAGTGTTTTTAATCAGAGAAAAACCTCCCACTGTCACAGTCTGTCACAGCCCACAGGAACTTCAGCAAGGCGTGCAAAAGAAGAGCTCTCCTCGGCATGCACCGCTGCTGCAGACTGCTGCAGAAAAAAACTTTTCAGGCTCCGGCCCACTCCGGTCAAAGTTTTTGTGACATTCTCGCACATAAGGTCTGTAACGCTCGAATTTGTTTTGTAAACGATGCCTGATGTACACTTCATAGGCTGTGTGCCACAGAGGCCTTTGTACCACGGCTCTTAATAATGAAGCCAGTGACCGGAACAATGACGGTTCTGTGTGGTCTCCCACTCAGCCTTTTAAACTCATATGCCCCTACAGTGTATATCTCCTCTTTCCTATTCTCTCTCGCCCTATCTCTCCCCTGCCCTCCTCCTCCGTGTGCTCAGCATTCATAGAGCTCAGTGGTGCGAAACTGGAAATCCATTTGAAATTCAGCCTCCGCACTCCATGTTGTGTTGGAATGACCCATTATTTCACACTAGGGCAAACTGTGCGAATTCATAAATATAAATAAGCAGCTTCACACCCCTGCCTCTCAAAGCAGCACACCGCACACAAAGCAGGCCTGATGAATTCAATCACGGAGAGAAAAATACTAGGGCAATTATACGGAGAGGGCGGGTGATAGGCTCGGGGCGACTGTAACTCACTTCATCCGCCAGACCTGTGGGGTGAAAATTAGAACCGAATATTTTATTCAGATGTATGCATCCTGAAATCCTATCAGGTGTGGGTTTCTTCTTATCAGCGAGAGTTTGAAGTCGATTTGGGCGGTATTATGTCTCCTGGTGTTAAGCTTTATCTTTGTTACGGTGCGGAGGAATACAATCAGAAAAAGCATGAAATGTCAAATAACTCATTGCGACTTAAAAATAGCACCACCAGCTACCTGTAACATTGACGGCGCGGAGACAATTAGTCAGAGCGATTTCAGAAGCGACTGCGATGTCAAATCATTCAATCCATCAGGCGTTACGACACAGCAGAATTTTAAATAGACACATACGTCTGCACCCAAAAGCCATCACTCTCCCTGATGGCAGCAGTTTGGTCATTTGATTTGTCACTCGGGGCATTTAAATAAACTACAATCAGTAATTATGGAGAGGAAAATCCATTAGTGAAATATGCCAATCTAATTATGCGCAGGGATGGTGAATTAGCGGGTTGTCCTGGAAGCAGATTGCTGCGTGTGGAGACGCAGCTTGACTCATCATATTGCGCATTAAATCTGAAGTGATGTTACTTACAAAGGTCAAGCTGTTTTGCCTGATAACACTCATATTCTGCACATCAATTACGGTGCTCAGTGGCCAAAACAATTATGAGACATTTTCTTTCAGCCCTTCCTCGGTTAATGTGTGTGTGGGTGTGTGTTCACATTGGCCGAGCACGGATCACACAATGTGTTAAAACAGTGTGAAGCACCAACACTGTTAAGTGCCGCTTAGTTCAGAGTTAAACACACCCACAGTCGAAAGCTGTACCGATTCAGTACTTCACTATGACATTTCAATATTGTAACTAATGTGCTAATGCAGTGTTTACCAGCTTTTCTTTGTCACGGCATCCTCAATTGAAATGTCCCTTCATTAACACCAAGCAAGAAATGTGTCAACAGAAAAACATCAGTCACATTAATATTAAGTAATACATGCCAGAATCCAGACACATTGTTCATAACATATAAAGAAAAATACTAATTTCTTTCATATATTGTACAGTATGTGGTCAGTAGATTTGTGAAAGAAACTGGTACTTTTATACAGCAAGGATGCATTCATTTGATTAAAAGTGACACTAGAGGCATCTATGCTAAAGCCTTCTGTCCCACTTTATATTGTGTCCCTAATCCCTGTTTAGTAACCACAGTGTAAGTATACATTCGTACATAGTATCTACAGCTCTAATGCTACATGTAACATTACATGTCACATATATCAACCCTCAGAATGGTATGTGTAAGTACAAATGTGTAACAGGGCATTGCTAACAACACTTTTTGGTAATGAAAATACAAATGTGTAACAGGATTTTTTTTGTTAAATAAAGTGTTACACTTTGTTTTAAATAGTATGTTTAATAGTAAATAGTATATTTTAAATAGATGTATTTACCATGTAATTACTCTGATGTTACACATCAGTGGCCAGTAAGTTAGGCTTATAAATTGTGGTTGGTGTCCAGAATGTGAAACTTTATTATTAAGTGGATAGTTCCTGAGGAGTTACCATGTGAGTACACTGGTATTAGAGGTGCACCAACCCAAGATCCAACTCCTCCCACTTCACATATCCCTACCTGTATTCACCCCTTGGATCAAATATTTCCAGTTCGTCTTATACATACTGTTGTTACACAATGTATTCATATATAATTACTGTTACAAGTACTTAGAGAAGTAAAAAAAGTGTTGTTACCAATGTCCTGTTACACATTTGTACTTACACAAACCATTCTGAGGGTTGTTACATGTGTGTAGTTAAAGAAATATTACAGCTGTAGATACTAAGTACTTACACTGTCGTTACATACTACATACACATCCAGTTACTATGTAAGTGCACAGGTATTAGGGACACTCTCAAAATTTACCTTTTAAATTACCTTTTACCATTACCTTTTAATTTTAGAGTAATATGAATTTCAAAAAAGTAACGCCAGTTACTTTGTTTTCTGACTGACAAGTCTCCTGACACCATGTTGGGAGAAATCAGAAATACAGAGGCATTGTGCACGATGTGTGAATAGAGTGTAGTTCAAGAATAAATGTAATTGATCTCACTCTCAGAAAACAGATTTAGTGTTCATCAAAATGAATTAAACACTCTAACACTCAGGCTCTGCCCATATTTAAAAAGCAACGCGAAAGTAACGTAATGCATTACTTTCCATAAAAAGTAACTTAGTAATGTAATTATTTAGTTTTTTAGAGAGTGACGCAATAATGTAATGCATTACTTTTAAAAGTAACTTTCCCCAACACTGATGATGAGAAATTAAATTTTCTGGTCTGATGAGACCAAGATAGAACTTTGTGGCCTTAATTCTAAGCGGTATGTGTGGAGAAAAGGCACTGCTAATCACCTGTTCAATACAGTCTCAACATTGAAGCATGGTGGTGGAAGCATCATGCTTAGGAGGTGTAACCAATTCCATCAGCGTGTGGGATGGGGTTTTTCAAATCAAGTGTTTAAACATGTTGATCTTTAGAAGGAAGCTGTCGGATCATGAAAAATGCAACAGCAACAACAAGGAGAGAACTGCAACAGGGTCAGTAAAACATACATATTTGTGTGATCTAAGAGTATATGTGCCTCAAAATGATTGAAGAAACTAAACAAGACAGAAACGTCCGCATCTTTTACATCAGCAGAGAGGCCAAGTAAATGCCTCAGACCTCTTTGTGAACCAATCGGCACAGCCGTCCAGCCAGACCAAAGCATGCGTTTCGGCAGAGCAGCATGGAAGAGGGCCGGGTCAATGGGAAATTGATTTTCTGTGCTGTATCTACAGAAATGCCAACACTCTTCAAAGAATCACTCTGTGGAGGAGTGGGTTTGCATTGTCTGGTCATCACAGAAAGCCTCAAGAGAAGCCATAGAGGTGATAGATGGCAGTACAGAAAGGAAAGAAAACCAGGCACTAGAGCCATGCAATCAAACATTAAAAACCCAGTGTCCTGGGCTTTCACCTTTTTTATTATTGAGCCTACATTTACATTCTTCAGTGCTGCTGAATTCCCTGGCTTCACTGACTTACAGTGTTGGTGAATAACTAACTAAACCTCACTACATTTTATAGTAAAGTAAAAGATATATAAAAGATAAAATTAAGTGTCTTTTTCTAGCTCCAGATTAGCAATTGTTTGCACAAACAAACTCAACACAGTCGCCATTTAAATGGGCAGTTCACCCAAAAATGTAACATCTTACATTAATTACTCACCATTTTTGGAACACAAATAAATATGGGACATTCATAAGATAGTCCATTGGCTATTGGTTCAACCATCTATGTAGGGATCAGAAAGCTCTTGGATTTCATCAAAAATATCCTAAGATGTGTATTTATGGGTTTGGAATGAGATAAGGATGAGTAATTATTGACAGAATTCAAATTTGTGGTTTAACTATTCCCTTAATGTTTGAGCTAAGAGAACAAGCAAGTTCTTATACCTCTTTCTCGTCTGTAGTGAAAAAAAGTCGAATTCATTCTTGTACAAAAACTCCATGACTTTAAGGGTAAACACCTGTAGACACCTGTTAATTAGTTAATGTAACATTTACAGGAAAAAAACGTGAACTGATATTCCCAGAATTCCCTGCATTGCATTTCAACTTTTGTTTGAATTTGATGGTTTTTTTTTCTTTTAAATAACTATGTTTCTTCATAGTTTTTTCTTATCAGTTGTTTATTAGAGTTGTATTTTACATGTAAAGTTGTTAAATTAGTATTTATTGCATATTTCAGTTTAATGAGTCTCACCATGATGGTGTGAAGGTAAGTCAAAAGCTCATTTGAATTCTTTATTCATTCAAATCTTCAACTGAATGAGCAAAAACACTTCAATTTTGACATCAAACATTGCAATTTTTGAAATTATAAGACAAGATTTCAGTAAACAATTTTTGTTTGTAGCTTGTAACAAACTATTTTTTTCAAAACAAAATCAAACTACTAATTCAGATTATTTGGTAGACTGGCAAGGTAGTTTACTTTACACTAGTAAGTTCTGGCGTAGTTTAGTTAAACTCAACTCTTGGACATCACAGGCAGGCCGGTGTACGAGTTTGCTCTCAGAATAAAGCTTTGTCAGGACCGCCTGTGGTTCTTCATCGATTTATCAGCGAGCTGTATGAGAGCACATAGCCCTCTCCAAGGAGCAAGACAGATCAGAAATGACTTGAAAAGAGTTTAAAGGATGTAGAGAAATGTTTCTGAGACTGAATACCAATTCCCATAATCAAGAGCTGTCTTTTCTTTGTTTTATAATGAGCATTGATTGAATGTGGCGGGGGAAAAAGGGAGGGTAAAAAAAGAGAAGAAAAATCATTTTTCAATTTTCTCTGTGTGACGGAATGTAATTAGACTGTGTGTGAGAAAGACAATACTATAATATTCATCAGGAATGATTAATTTGAAATATGAAGCATGATTCATTTGAAGTCGCTCCCGATTAACGGCCCCTCCGTGGATGGGATTCATATACAAATTTGTGCTGTTTCTGACAGACAAATAGATGAAGAAAGAAAACATGTGCTGGATTTGTTATTGTAATTACATATAAGAGATGCCACAGGCATTTCTAGATCAGAAAAAGGCCTCAGGCAGACCACACATCCACGACTAGCCAGTGAAAGCATGTTTTTCTCTCTGACAACACAAACTGCTAGACGTTCCTTGGCGTATTTTTTGTCCATTCTCCTGTTCGGCCGCTGAATATGATGGTCTTTGAATCAAGAGGTCTGAACCAAATTCAAATTGCGGCCACCTTTCATCCCGGGGGGCATTCGCTGTGGGTGACATCCTGTGAAGAAATTTTTCCAGCTGCTCATGAATTCATTATAGACTCTCAAACACCTCCTCCAGGTGCTGCAGAGATATGGCGCTCGTTGACATTCTGAAGCCGGTGCACGCCATCTATCCAGTAGACCTTCCAGCAACTTGCCAAGGGACTTCATACGATACCGAGGATGGGTAAGAAGCGCTCGGTATGGTTCACTCACCTTGTTATAACCTGACCAGGGGCCATGGCTTCCTCCTGGGAGCAGTTGTGAGCCCCTGTCACATGCACTATGTAAACTATAAATGCAGAAGGCCGGATGTGTTGGTGAGAGAGGGATTATTAGAGAGCACAGGCAAGGTCAGACTGCAGACGTGTTCAGTGAGAATGAGATGAGGGGTCTACGGAGGACTGTGCAAGGAGGATTCGTGTCGATATTGTACAGGGATGAGAAGCTGACATGTTGCACACATGTCGAGAAGGAAAGGGTTTCACGGGAGAAAGAATGACAGTGCACACACACATAGAAGATTTTTGCCAGAAGCACATACTGACTTGTTCCCGATTGTAGAGTGAACTGAATTTGCACGATTGCTGCAAGTAAACATACATTTAAATAAATAAATAAAATATTTTATATATATATATATATATATATATATATATAAAATACTCTTTAATAAGGTGCATATTTGTTGTTGCTAAAAATAAATTAAAAATGTAAAAATGCAAAACATCTTTGAGAAGCCGCAAAACCGTTTTTGGTAAATAAGAAACATTTATTTTTATGGTAAAACTATATATATAGTCTTAGACCTGTAAAGGAACTACTAATGTGTTTTTAAAAATTCCTTTTGGTTTTGTCTTATCTCATCTTGAGAGCAAAGAGAGCCAGGACCGGCGTTGGTGCATGACGGCCCCGATCTCTGCCTCACACCTACGTCAGCTGCACTCAACCCTAGACACACTCACTCCTTTTTTATCAGTGGATTATATGGACATATTGCTCCATTATATGATACAATTCGAATCCTTCTAATACATATGAATTTTTCATTTTACGGTGATTTATGAGTACTTGCACTGAAAATATATTAGAGCATTTTGACTGGCACCAGCATTTTATTTTTATTACACTGTCAAAATGTCTGATGACTCAAATGTCTGATGAGGTTCCTATCTGCAGGATATGCATTCATATAACAGATCATTTCCTTTGAACATTTAACGTCTATTATTTGTATTACTTTCAGCAGAACATTAATTCCACCTTTCAGCTCAGAAAGACTCATTGGTCAACATTATGACAAGCTCATGGTTAACTGTCAGCTAGGATATGGGTGTAATCATGGAATAAAGGTAATTTTCTGTTGCATTTTCATTTGACGTTTATGAGTATTTCTTCAATTGTGGAAACTTTCCTGTCCCAGGGGTTGATTTTTATTAAAATGAAGAGATTTTAACTTTCTGTCTTTGGGTTACATGAAGATCAAATTATTTGAAAGTCTTAAAATAAACTTTTTTGATACTT
Organism: Enteromius treurensis; assembly: GCA_032275025.1. Classification (NCBI taxonomy): domain Eukaryota; kingdom Metazoa; phylum Chordata; class Actinopteri; order Cypriniformes; family Cyprinidae; genus Enteromius; species Enteromius treurensis. Next base: position 6,809,839 of record JAUCMU010000151.1, read on the forward strand.
TTCATTGCCTTTTTTCATAGACTTCTTGTTAGTCTTTGTCCTAGACCCAAACTTTTAATATTAAAACATGAAAACAGATAAACAGAATAAACTATGATGATTTTAACACAAAGTGGAACAATTATAGACCTTTTCAATTCTATTGTGTGAAAATGATTTACATATATTTCTTACACAAATTACCCTCAATTGTGGCATAACTTTGCCACAAATAAAGTGAAGAACATGTTTGATATTAAATACAAAAGACAACATCTGTGTAAATTTAGTAGTATATTAAAGGTTTTCATATCCTAAAATATGATGTTATTTGTACATATTTAAAAAAAAATATATATATATATTACATAGTATTTTACTTTTTTTAATTTTAACTTACTGTATACAAAATTATGTATTTTTTTAATTAAGTTATTATAGTACATTAAGTTGAACACACAGTATATATATATATATATATATATATATATATATATATTAGTGGTGGGCCATTATCTGCATTAACGTGCTGCGTTAACATTAGACTCTTAACGCGCTATGAAAACAATATTGCCGTTAATCTATTTACAAAGTTGGGTTGGGAGCTGGGTCTATACTACGCAAGCTATGATGACTTTCACCTTGATATTTAGGGTGGATGTATACTACGTGTGTGCTTTGATTCTTATCACCTGTCGTCCATGATTTTCATGTACCATTTCAGACGGGACTAACACCTCCATGTTACAGAGGTGAGAGGGTCTGTTTTGTACATCTGGGCGTCACAGAGATCACGCGCTTCGTATGCATGCATTACTATAGTCATTGAGATTGATTACAATTAGTATAATCACAAATACCATGGTAACGCTAAATGGCTAGAATAGCAAAACCATGTTAATGTGTGGTTACTTTAGTTCAACTATTACAATTTTTATTTGTAGTAAACTAGGGTTGCACTGATCCGGATCGGCCGATCTGTAATGCGCATTTTGTCAGTAAAGCCAGTCTTGTAATCAGCGATAAATGCCATCAGGTGCGTGATTTCACATTGAGCCGTGTATATACAACACACAGCCGTTGTTCACTGACGAGCTGCGCAAATCCACACTGATGATGAACATGGTTTTGCCCAGCTCGTCAGTGAACAACGGCTGTGTGCAGAAATGAACGTGAGTAATCTTACCTGATACTGATATTACAATAGCCAGTCTTCACAGTTTACGTGATCTGGCTCTTTATTTGTATTTATTTTATTTTTTTTATATATCAACATGTATTAAACATGTGTGTAGTAATAGCATCTACGGCGTATCGCGTTGGCTAAAAAAAAATAATATCACAGACATGGCATTCGGACTCTAGAATTATCACAGAGGTTGTACGAGAAAAACAGACATGGCAGATTCGAGCGGGATTAAAATCACCAAGTACATCTGTGAAACAAATTTAGGTAGCACACATATTCTGAATGCCTTTGGCAGAATTCAAATGAGCCGTTTTATTCTAGATTAATCTAGATTAAAAAAAATAATAATCATCTATGCCCTACCCTCATATAAAGAAGAAAAAAGTACTTTAAATGCTCTGGCATGTTTTATCAAATAGTTGTCACTTCCCTCCAGAAATATTAGAACTAGGTTAATTATATTCATTTCTTAGAGTCAGCAGGATGTTTGTTTAGTGTTTAGAATGGAAAAGTCACACAACAAAACAAATACTGCGACAGTGAATAAGCTAAATCCTTATACCGTGGCAAGTCGATAAGCTTGTTTATATCCTGACAAGGTCGGGTACAAATTAGTGGCGTATTTGTAAAATCCTTTGAGAGCTAGTGCCAAGATGTACAATGGATTCTCGAGTGTCACAGTTGTAGTATCACTTGAGGAATATCATTTTAACAAAGGGAATAAGCTGACAAAGAAGTCAGCTTTAGTATATTCCTTAGCTGAGGATAATCAGCTAAAGCTAGAAAAAAAAGGTCTTGGAAGAGGGAAGCCATTTAAAGTGAACTTTGAATTCAGTGCTCCAGTCAGTACCTTTGAGGAGAATTGACATTAATTATTTCATTATCTACCCTCCTCTTTTCTTTAGCGTTACTGCACGTACCCAACATATTTTGACAGTCCTGTCTATCATCAGAGATCAGAGACCTGCCGTGAACGGCTCTAGAAGCAGATTTGGAGCTGTCTGTTAGAGAATTACTGCAGTGCTTTCTACTTTAGTTAGTTTGTTCACATATAAATCGTGATTGGCTCTCATTAAGATCCTGCACATCTCACAGTGTGACGTGTTCACTTTGTCAGGTAAACTTTCAAAGGCTTTCTTCACCTCATACTTTTAGGAAATCCCACATCAAAGGCATCTCAGGATAAAATGTCAGATTTCAAGCTAGGAATTCAAGAGCATCAAAAAAAATAAAAAATAAAAGGAACAGAAATGACGCCTAAAAAAATAACACACTCTGTTTGTGCTTCTTGTTTAATTGAATGCACAATGTCCAGCAGGTGTTGGTTTCTGGAGGTGTCATCAATAATGAATCCCCACTGTGTGTGTGTGAGTGTGTGTGTGTGTGTGTGTTATAAAACACTGACTGTCTCTGTACACCAAAAACAGATGGATGCTGGCAAACACTTTCAGGAAACTTCTGAACACCAGTGAGAGTGTGCGGTTTTTTTTTCGCCTCTAAAGTGTCTCTGTGTCCATCTCACTCTCTCTCTCTGTATACTGTATGAAGAGGCCTCCTCATAGATAGACAGATACTGACAGTAAGAAAGTTTTGGAAGTCAAAGAATCATTCATTTGGCAGATTTGTGAGTAAGTCGTTGTTTAATTTATACAAACAATTCATTCATAAACACCATTTATTCTATATAGATTTATTCCGGTTCATATTTGGTGTGTTGCTCAAGGATACTCAACCAGAGGTGGATGAAATACACATTTTAAGAACTTGAGGGAAAGTGCAGCTAGCCCAATGAAATATTAATCCAGTAAAAGTGCAGAAGTATTTGACACAGATAAACAGTTTATAATATTATGCAATATGAGATTGTCGAGAAGGGCCGGACCCCACCGGACAATAGCACCTTTTTTAGCTACACCCAGACTCACTACCCTCTCCTTTCCTGCCAATTTCAAGCTCCGGGACAAAGCAATAGAGTAAATTTTTTTTCCCCTGTGGGAATTTTTTTTAACTACTTTCTTAACTACGACATTCAGTGAGTCATGTCGTAGTTAAGTTAGTTCTTGATTAATAGATGTCTTAACTCATCATTAGTTTATAGTCAAGTAATTGTTAATTCATGTATTAGTACATGATAATTCATGTACTATTATTGTAAAGTGTTACCAAGTAGCAGCTTCTCTGCAGAATGTCAGTTCATTTTTGTGATGATCTACAACCAAGACAGATGCATTTATAACCTGTAAATTGATAAAGATAAAACAGATGTACAGTATGACTCTCAAAAATATATTCTTATAAATCTCTTTTGCATTAAATAATAAAGATACAATACAGGTCAAGTTACATTGTACTAAGAATAATGTGCACTTTGTTGATTATAAATTTAAATGGCTGTTTTATTAATCCGTCCGTTTTAATCACTTTTAATATTTTGACTAAATTGTGGCAGGTTTCATTTATTAGTTTCTTGTTTAAGTTAGGTCTAAATAATGGGAGGGAAATACAGTGCCTCACGTTTTACTAAAATAAAGGAAAGAATTCATAAAACACACAATACCTCCTTAAGAAGTAGACATCTTTCCCCGAGTATTTGTCTGTTAAAATACAGGACAGGTAACGAATGACAAAGTATGAATGTAACAAAAATACATGCCGTTTTAATCAAAGGAATTTTAAACTATTATTAAAAATGTACTTGTGACGAATATTGATAATGTAAGAATATTTTTATTTTGCACATTCATGTATGTTAAAGTAGCTTAAACCACACATTTTTCGTTCTAAGAAACGCAAATAACTTCATACTGAAAGTAGCATACTAAATTGTAATTTGCAAATATTAACTACAGTTAATATTAAAATTACGGCGGTAAAACCTGCATTTTGGTTGGCAACCTACTGTACTAGCAAATTAAAAATGTGAAAATTTGCAAACTTGTCCTGTAAAATGTTGCATAAAAGAAAGTCATAAACGCTTTGAATATAAGATACAATATTATTAATTCTTGCAAAAATTTAAAATACTTTAATCTGTATATATATATATATATATATATATATAAATCAATTTTGCTTACACTATATGCTGACACCTGTAAATCCCGGCAACAAGTACCCCCGGTTTTCTTGGTTGACCGTCTGTGCAGCTTTTTTGAAAAGCACAAGACCAAAGCTGTCTAATCATATATTCTCTGAGACAGTCTAATTTAGCTTTTGACTTGACTAGACATTGACTGAATCCACTGAATATTGCATCATAACTGATGATGATCTTTCATCAGCATTATCATAAAAGCTTTAGCTGTCAGCAAAACCACCACGATCTCATTCATGCAACCCAAAAGCATCCTTCAATCAAACAACAAAACGCACAATGCTTCTGAATCCAGTACATCAAAGCCTCATATTTCACAGCTCTTCAGTTTGACCATGTACACTTGTCCAGTGCGGGCCACAGGTTTGACAGGCTGATATAGTCATGCTTGACAGGTTTGAGGATCCTGTTGAATGCTGATCTGTGGTGTTAGTGAAAGCATGTCCAGAAAGGAGCATCTCTCCTCATGAACAGATCCTTTTTATTTATATAACCTAATAATATTCATCATGTCTAATGGACATGACTAATTTGAAATGTTCCAGGAAGTGAAGTGTGCTAAGAGGAACTAATAGCCTCTTAAACAGAAGCCTTTATGATGTGAAATCTATTCATTTCTCTCCTCATTAGATAAATTAGATCTATATGGTCCACTGAACATGAGAGTGCTGCGGGTCTATGTTTGTATATTTAAAAATGTAAATGTGGGAGAGAGAAAGGAAGATGCTTCTAGTTTTCAGGACCACACTCCTTTAAAACGTAAGGGACTCCCGAAGACGACTTGCTAAACGCCCTGTCAAATGATTGCTGCTACTTGATCTTGTTGATATGTTGAATTTTTAATTTCTAATTTATGTATTTTTTATGTTTCATCCATGAAACACACACAAGTGTAAACAGGAGTGAGGTTTGATTGGGACTTAACCCAGATCTGACCTGAATCTGGGTCTCCAAGAGCCAGCAGAGTTGTCTAGAATGAGACTGGCACCATTCTAATTTTCACTTTCATTTTCTTAATCTTAAGTTCAATGTGTCTTGTATTTTGTCCTTGTGTTCTTCTGGATTAATAAAAAATGTTCATCTTTTGATTATTGCTGTTGCCTCTTGTTATCCTGTGTGTGCATGTGTGTGTGGGGGGGGTTATGTGGTTTATGAGGACACAAATTTGTATAATGACAAGGTTATGACATAGGTATTACAAAATGTAGGTGTTTTATGAGGACATTTTCAGTGTCCCCGTAATTCAAAAGGCTTAAAAAACATACTAAATGGTGATTTTTGAAAATCTAAAAATGCACACAGTTTCCTGTAAGGGGTAGGTGTAGGGCAATTCTATATACAGTTTGTACAGTATAAAAACCATTACGCCTATGGAGAGTCCCCATAAACCACTGGGTTGTTTTTAACCCAGCATTTTTATGTTATATACAATGCCGGGTGTATTAGACAAACATAATTACTAGAATTAACACAAGACTCCACAAGACTGTAATAGTTTTTTTTTTTTCCAAAATAGCAGCAATTCTTGTGCCGGTGTGTCAGTGAAATCTGAGCTGGTGATGAGCTGCTCTTCTCCAGAGGAACTGTGAGCTTCAGACTACAGCCTCACATTTCACTCATAGCTGAAAGGTGCCTTGACTCCATAACCTGCCTATAAACAAACAGTGCTGAGATTAGAGAATATATTTGAATATTAAATTAAACTTATTATTATAGTGAATAAAATCCATTTATGTTATGCAAGGCAAAAGGTGTTTCCATGTGAAGCAACTGCTGCTGATGCACCTGACTGACATCTTGTCCTTGTATATTGTGTTGTGTAAACACAATAAAATATGATTTACAGAACAATAAAGATTTTATAAATTAACTAAAATGTGTAAAAAGAAGTGTACCAATTGGGTGGCACTGAAAAGTGGTCTGTCCTGTAGAGGACTCAAAAAGCCTATGCTCTGCGTTGTTTCATCAGAGACAGGCTCAAAATAAAAAAATAGTTACAGAAAGCTACTTAATTACAGAAAGCTACCCAGAACCTGGGTAAAAATATATAAATTACCCAATAAGCTGAACCAAGAATTTGGGTTTAAAAAATAACCCAGCACCTGGGTAAAATATGCTGAACCCAGCATTAGGGTTAAAAACAAATTTAAAAGCATTTTTTAGAGTGAATGATTATTGTTGTCGTTTTTTTTTTTTTTGGTTTTTTTTTTGACAAATTGCTTGTGTTCCTCTTTTGTATGTTGCTTTGGATAAAAGTGTCTGCTATATTTTCACTTAGTTGTTAACGAAACGTTTTCAAACAAGTAATTTAGAAGTAAAATTTTAAGCATTTTAAGCAAGGTATCTTTGAGGACAAAATATATGAAGTACCAAGAATCATGTAGTGTCCTTGCTCCAATACATGTCTGGACGTTTCTGGTAACCCTGAAGACCTTGATTAGCTGCATTAGGTGTGTTTAATTAAAGTTGGAGCTGAACTCTGCAGGATTGGACACGTTCTCTATCATACAGTGTTCTGAAGGAGCTGCATGTTTGCTTGAAGTTCTGCTGGGCCTCCTGCTCTCGTCACTAAGTGTTTCCGTTTCAGTCTGCTCAGAATAGTCCTCTAATCGTTCCCTGAGGATGTTTGCAGTGGCACTTAGCAGTCCACAGTTGACAGTAGAATGAATAATGGTCCAGTTATCCAGACGTCATTAATGTTTTAATAATTTTCAAAGACAGATAAGTATATTACACACATGAGTGCTGTCTGAATGTTTCATCCAAATGGCACCCAAAAAATTTTATTGTTATTTATTGCTTGTCCTCTCTTTTTCCATCTTTCTTTCTGGCTCTCCATCCATTTTCAGGTCGGAGCCGGAAACAAGACCGCTGTCAACGGGAAGACCTGTACCCTCTGGTGGAATCCGAGCCCTGTCCCTGTGAGGAGTTTGTTTCTCAGCCATATGGTAATTGGTCATCTTGTATCCTATCGGCCATCCCGGCCCAAGGATCCCTCCAGGGATGGAGGAGTCGGCGAGAGGCGCGTGACTGTGGTCACGGATTGCGTTATCGCGCCGTGGCCTGTTTGGACCACGAAGCTCACTTGGTTAGCCCAGACCTCTGCAGTGAATCAGGTTTGTCTTCTCATTTCGATCTCCTTTTTCTCAATTTCTCCCTCTCAGTAAAGAGCCAAGTAATTTTCCTCCACTGGGAAAGCAAGCAGTCATTAGTCAAAAAGGAAGCTGTGGGGTGCCCTGAACTGTCAGTGTAAATTAGATGGAGGTCTCAGCATCGGCGTCAGGTGTTTTCGCTAACATAGCTAGTGTAATGCTGAATGGCAGGGGCTCGGCCAGTCTGATTGCTCGACATGCTCTTTCACAGGTCTGGTGGAGGAGGTCTGCCACATACCCTGCCCTCTGGACTGCAAGCTGAGTGACTGGTCGCCGTGGTCCGCCTGCAGCGCCTCCTGTGGCAGCGGGCTGAAAATCAGGTCCAAATGGTTACGGGAGAAGCCGTTCAACGGCGGGCGGCCATGCCCCAAACTAGACCTAAAGAATCAGGTGAGATGTGCCATCTCAATGGGGAAAGAGTATCCCTATGGGCTTCCTCTGCCATATGGTGGATCATCAATGAGAAGCGAGTAATGAGAATCATTAGTGTCTATGATCGCAGGCATCATGATTCAGATAATCGCTCATGTAAATGTTTCATTTAGGGCCTTTAACACATCCATTTTTATTGAATGCCTGAAATATCCCCACCGGAATATGTTTAAGCCGCCTAGAGATACATTTTGCATTTTCAGCATGGTTAACATTCAACTCATTACCATTTCACCGGTTAATGCATGCCTCTTCATTAAGTGCAGTTTACTGAACGCACTTCAGCCTCGAAGCTAAAATATGAACAAACACAATCTCCTCATCCTTTAAATAGTTTGTCTCTCACAGAGAGACAGCACAAAGGTGCTAACAAGTGTCCCTGTAAATACTCTTCCTGATTGCTGTAGAAAAACATGCTCATTAGTGCAGACTGTCTTTTTGTGACCTCTCCTCTCCTCCTTTTGCTGTCAGCTAGTTAGGACAGTTTGTACAAGTGTTATGTTAAACTCCATTACTTAAGCATGTGCAACACCGCCAGTCCTCATCTTGCTAAAGTCCACATATGGCTGGCGTATTGTTCAATCTTAATGAAATGCTTATTTGGTCAATAATGATGTGCTTTATGCATGAGCAAGGGCATTATTTGAGTCTGAATTAGACGTAACCGCATCTGCAAAAAAATGAAAGAATAGCATAAAAAAGGCACATTCGTCTATGAGTACATTTGCGACAGCTTGCTCCCAGATGGGCCTCGCTTTAAAGGGAAGTGATATTATAAATGTGCTGTGTGTGCTGGAATGGGCTGCAGAGGACATGCTGGTTTCTAGAGGTCAGTATGCAGATGAGGCAGTGTGCGTGAAAAATATTCAAATGCATTCTTTTGCTGCTGTGTGTACAGATGGTTAAGTGCCTACTAACAACTTTTATGGACCCACTGTCTAACAGGACTCAAAATACCCCTTCGCTAAAGGCAGAGTTTGCCTTGGCTGATGCCCCCTCAAATCATTTGGGGAGATGAACTCTCACTGTTAACATTTTGCAAACGGCTGCTCTGTGGTCTTGGCAGAGAGTCTGTGCAGCTGGTGGTTTTTGATGCAGGCCGCTCTGTAAAGGTGTGGAGATTGAGATTTCTTCATAAGTATAGTAGAAAGTCACCACCAAAGCCACAGTGGATTTGTGTGTGTGTGAATGTGTTTGAGAGAGGCGGTGATGAAAATTGTATCGCTCTGAGGATGCCCTTTTATAGCTCAGACGACTTAATGGAGTTCTCAGAAGGGTTTGATGGAAAATGTTGGAGTTTATATTGAAATCTCTGAATTTTGAATGCAGTCTTTGGTATCTTGGTATATCTGAGCACATTCGTTGGTTGGATCTATTCTGATTCTGAAACTTTATTTTTAAACTTTCTTCATGTTTTTGTGCATTTGGCAGAAGCATTTATGCAAAGTGACACAGCATTCAATATAGCATTTTATCAATTAATGCATTCTTTGGGAATTGAACCCATGACTTTAGCACATCTCTCCATTTCCTTTTCATCTGAAAAGCGATGCATCAAAAGGAAAATTTATCCATATTTGAAACTTCATTTAAATCATTTTAAATGATGTTTACAAATAAATGTTGGAAAGAGCACGCTCAGGTAACAATAGCCCACTAATCACCAATCATCTAATAATCTAATCATCCAATCTCCCTATCAGATCTTACGTCACTTTCCAAATAGCATAAATTCCTACTCTCAGTATCTCGATCTAAGCATCCCTGCTCCTTCTTCTCTTGTTTCTCCAGGGGGAGCATGCAGGGTTCGGACGGGGCCGTCTGTATCTTTCCACTTCGATTCCGAACCCTGAGTTTTCTCCTCGGACAGCACGCCAAACTAGCCTCGCTTATCATTACTATTTCGTTACCGGCAAGTCGAACTCGTGCAACATACATAGCAGAGATATTTCCACTTTCCATGTGCTACAAGACATAAGAGGTCTTCACGGGTCCAAAAATTCGTATCCGAACCCGAAGAGACCCGTAAATGTGCTGGACGGAACCGACCCAGACCCGTATTTTACCAATAAACCTCTTTGCCAATAAATTCACACCCATGTTAGGCTGTTCTTCTCTCTTGCAGACAGAAAGACCCTTCTTAATCCACTATTCCAGCTTTAATAGTCTACTCGCGGTCATGGTCAGTGACGAATGACTAATGCTATACTTTTTAAAAGACTCGGTGCAATTATTAATTTATTATTTCAAAAACGCACAGAATAATGTGGTAAACTTTACTGCGCGCATGTTCAATAACGGTCTCTTTTCTAGTAAAATAAAACAAGCTCCACCTACTGGTCTTCTTATGAAACTTAAAGGAGGAATTCCGATCATCTTGGGTATTACACACAGTGTTAAATAGACCCGGGACCCGAAGTAATAGATGTGGACCCGACCCAGACCCGGCTAACAATATAAAATATAGACCCGAACCCGCACAGGTCCCAGGTCGGATCTCAGGTCCTCGGGTCTCGGTTCCTCTGTGAAGAGCTCTACAAGACATTAAACACACAAAAATATATACTTTCACTTTTTGTGGCATCTAAATGCTGTATGTGCACAAACCTATTATTATCATTATAAATGGATCAGTTTTAATGTGATCATTTTAATGCACAACTGGGAAGCTTTAATTAAGCTTCTCTAGACTCGATTTAGCGATTTTGCGATTTTGCCATCATATATCATCGATCAACATTCTGTGTATACATTAAAATTAATTAAACTGTAGTTGTTTCATGTCTGTTTTTGTCTTTTTAGTAAGATCTTAAAGTAGCAATTTTTCTTTTCAGACCTTCAACCCATTGTCCATCTCCAGCAGTGAGATTTTTGACCCATAATGGATAAAATATTGTATATCCCTAAATCCAGTCGCTGTTTAGAACACTGACTGACAGATGTTTAACCTCCAAATGTGATGATCACATTTTGTGTTTGACATCAAAGACAAGCAGTATTATCAGTTTATGTGTCATATGTTTATTTTATAAGGGATTTTTCTATTCTAAGGGCTGGAGAGTAAGAAAAGCAGAGTGAATGTCTTTGTGTTGAAACTACTGGTCCAAGAACAATCGAAAAACCTTATTAGTGCAGTTTAGGGTTCGTAAGCTCAAAGCATTCAAAGTCTAATTCAAGGCCGGCAAACATTTTCCTAAAAAATCAGGTTGTGCACTATCAACACAACATTTCAGTATTGTCACATGTCATTTGCTTTAGAGCAGATCACATGTCTGGAGTGGGCTTTGATGTAGGATCCTCTTTAAGTAAATTGTTTAGAACAGGACTAGGTATAAGGAAACTTTGTTAACACGCCACGTTCCTTGTGAGCTTTGGCTTGTTATGTGTCTTTGATAATCTGTCTTTGGCTGTTTGGCCCCGGCCTTTAACAAGCAATCCTCACTTTCTGCTGTGAGTCAAAAAGCAGGGCAGTGCTCTGCATTCATTCATTATTTAGGCTTTCGGGTATTACAGGAGCCGAGAGGCCTGTCACAATCACTAGATTGTTTCAGCTCCCTTTCGGACTAGTAAACATCTGACCAGACCTGTCTTTCCACCACTTATCTATTGACCGGCTGTCTGACATGCTTGCCCTATAAGAACATAACACAGGAGTAGGACTGCAGCGCCTTCTTCCTGTCGGTCATAGCGAGAACGCAACGCTCTAGTTTTTCTTCCTGGGAGAACAAATTGTTTAAGTGTCACAGATTACCACACGTCAAACGAAGAGCATTCCATCTCATTATGCCGATAAATGCTGATGATTCTGACCATCTTTGCCCTGTGATTGTCTGCTGTCAGCCGAGCCAAATGGGAGACGGGATGATGTGCGACCTTCTCCAGATGTTTCCTATTGCACCGTTTCCCACAGTGAGTCACTCGACAGAGATGAGATTGATATTCTTATCTCGCCTCCTTATGCTGTACAGATGATCAGCCACTGTGACGGAAGCGGGAGGATGTTCTGCATGAAGGGATGTCACCCCTATGCTGTGTCTTACTATTGATCTGTAAATTGAACTGTGCAGGAACTGGCTTCATTTGTGCCACATGCTTTTTATTCTAAAAACACAGCATAAACAAGAGTGTGATGGGTTTAGCTATTGTTTTATGAGAATGCCATCATGTGTTAAAGGCATAGCTAACGCAAAAATGAAAATTCTGTCATTAATCTCTCACCCTCATGCCATTCCAAACCTGCAAGAGCTTTGTTCATCTTCCAAAAACAAATAAAAGATTTCTGACCCTGCATAGACAACAAGGGGTAGTAAGGGGTAGCAATAGTCTATCTGACATTAGTTTATGAGAGTACCATAGCATGCATCATGGTACTCTCAAAAATGGTGGTAGACCGTTATGCAAAGAAGTAGAATTGCTGATTAAAGTTTTTATTTTTGTTTTCTTTGCACACAAAAAGTATTCTCGTAGCTTTTTAATTTACTATTTTAATTACCTTTCAGTTGCCTGAGAACGTTTTGGTGGCATTGCTGTCTATGCAAGGTCAGAAAGCTCTCAGGTTTCATCAAAAATATCTTAATTTGTGTTCTAAAGATGAACAAAGAACTTTCAGGTTTGGAACAATTCATAAAAGAATTGTTTTTTTTTTTTTGGGTGAACTTTTCTTTTAACTCGCATGTCACTTTAAACATTATTTTAATGGAGTTATTTAGTAGAATGTACAGCCTTCTCTTTAAAATAATGAAAGTAGATCGACTTTTAAACATGAGCTCTTAGAAGGAATGATGGAGGGATATTTAGCTGGTTGTGTCTTGAATTTATTGTAGGTTATCAAATGAAGTGGTTTTGGAAGCCTGTTTGGGAGCCTTAGTACTCAAACACTCTCTGTTTAGTCGTTGGCTGACTAATGCAGCTAGACAGCTGTCTTTGGTTTTGCACAACATTTTCATCAGTTTGTTTGAACACTCGAGCAAGATTTGAGTGTTCTTCTGTAACTTTGATATTTCCTTGCTTCCTCTTCTAAATAACTCCTTGTACTTCATTACAGTACCGTGCATAGCAGGATGAACCTCGCAAATATGACTAGTACTCATTTGTGTGTAATAGCCCATGTTTCTGAATCGCTCCTGACATGTCATTATCCGGCTTTTGCTATAATGAGTAGGATCCTCATTACTAAGTGTGGGAAATAGTGATGTTTCTATCAGATGCAACAGATGCAGTCCTCCTCAGGGCTGGTGCAGTCTCCGCCACAGTTTGAAGTCTGTTTTTCCCGCAGTGGAGGGCTCGGTGCTATTCGCTGTGTAAAGAACATTTTTCTTGCCCACCTCCAGAGCTGGGTACCATATGGTAGCCATCATGTGCGCTGAGGCAGACTGTTCTGCTGATGAGATGAGCCTGTGTTCAGCAGGCTTGCATAATTTAACAACCTCTGTAAATCTGTGCTTAGAAACCAATCTCCCTATAAAGCATTTCAGCCTCTCCCACAGCTTCTAAATGAAGCACGTCTTTAGCTCAGAAGTAGACTTTTAGAAACCATCTTGTCATGCTTTTGTATGCCGTGACTGCTCTGCAAGATTACATGCACTGCAGCGCTGGGAAATATGATGAAAGGCTGTTGTTAAACCTCACAAAGACATTATAGTTCTGTGCACAGATTTTTTTGTGTGTGTATTACAACATGTTACAATTAGAATTGGATTTGTTTACAAAGCTACCTATTGTTGGCCACCAGGTACGGTGCTTAACATTCATATTCTTAATATATAGTGAATTGTGCTGCTTATGTAGATACTCATCTGTGTGTTTTTCTTCTCTCTAATTTACAATACATATAACTGGTATACAATTTGTGTAACACTTTATTTTGATAGTCCACTATAATAGACATTCTACTAACAGTAATTAACTTTGCAACTACATGTCAACTAGCATTCATTGGTATTAGTAGACTATCTTCGTAATATCTTCTAACTTTATTTGTTGGGTCCTGAACTTACAACATACTGACTATAAGAATCTTTGCACATGTATGTAAACTTATTCTACTAATCCTTAAACTATCCTAATAATCTTTAGAGGTTGTTAATTTAATATAAAAGGAGAAAGTGTTATCCCTTTTCCTTTTAAATATTATGGAACAGTACAGGTGTATATATATTATATAATAATATGTAATATATATATATATATATATATTGATTTATGTATTTATTTGATCTCATAACACATCCTTGGTGAACAAAAGAGTCTTTAAAACAACAAAAATATTTGAACAGTAATGCAGATAAATTGTTTAATATTGAGCTCGGTATAATATAATGTGGTAGACATTTACTGATGCTATTAAATTCATAATTAAAACATTTTTTTTTTAATCTTTTGACAGTATTGAACATTATGTACAGAAATATGTCTGTATAAATGGGCCTAATTTGTCAATTAATGAATAATGTAATTATGGTGTGCTGCAGAACTTATTCGACTAATGAAATCCCTCTTTTTTTAAACTGTTGAATTAGTTTGAGTTCCAATTCAGCAAATTCATCTTTCTGTGTCCATTTTAATACTCAGCATCCTGTCTTTTGTAGCTAATTCTATTCAAATCCACGCTCATAAATTACAAGGATACCAATCTTTAAAATCTGAATTTCATCCAAAGCTGATAGAAATCATCTCCTAGGTAGAGTTTTGTGTAAAAAAAATCTGTCAGGGTGTGTATTGTAGCATTACGGTGAATCTTTGGTCTGTTATGGTGACACTTCTGGAGTCTGTTTACCCCTTGGTGTGATCGCGGGTTCATTTAAAGGAAGCCTCTCGAAACTGACCGGTTAAAGGTGTGTGACATTTTTTTGTTAACTGGAAACAAGAGTGGAAATACGTAGACGAAAGCTGCTCTCCCCCTCACCGCCGCCTCCATAATTGGTGCAGAGTTCAGCCACTTACAGATGATGATACGTGTCACAGTTTTCAAGTGCATTTCGGGCAAAATATGTTGCTGCTCGCCGGTTGTGGCCGTAACTGTGGCGCTCTGCCCCCATGCTGAAACAATAACAGCTTCCTTTATTGAATCCAACAAAATCAATGTTTTTCATTTAGGCTTTGCCTGTATATCTGGCTTTTCCAACTGTGGGAAAATGTACTGTATTTGTGCTGAGCGACTAGGCGAAAGAGATGTTATGCTTTGATACTCCCTGTCAAATTGTTGACTTGGAGGTTTGTTTAGCAGAGAGGTCTTTGGAGATTGATGTTTTGATTTGGGCAAAAGCTGCTTCACTTCATTAATGAGTGGCCCACAGCGTTTCTCCAGATCTCTCTCACACACTCTCTCAAATGTGTTTGATGCCAGAGGAGCTGTTATTTATCCTATGAGCTTGAATTGCGCTTGGACTTATTTATAATCAGAGAACATTTCAACAAGAGGAGGCGTAAAGGGTGAAAGATTCCTTGCTCGCAGTGACAATACTAGCATTAGATTAGCGTCAGCGAATCTTTATTTATCACCACACAGCAAAGGCAGGTGGAATTTGTTTCTGTGATTTTTCGCACGAAGGAGCTTTATAATGTACAAAGCTATCCGTTTGCATTACTATCTTCTCACTGGCCCTGTAAAAGTAATCCAAACAGCCTCACTTTCTTCTGAAGCAATTCGATTAGGGCACAGCAATGACGTCAAACCTCTGGAGTCATGTGACCTCAATGTTGTGGAACTGAACAATTTAGAAGATTTTCAGTAACCTCTTCAAACTAAAGCAGGTTGAGAAGATGAGTAAAAGTTGTAAAACCCATGTGGTCGGTGTTCACACTCTTGTTCCTTCACTGATAATCTTCTGCATCACACAGTCGTTCTGAATATGCATATTGTTTGGTCCCTGGTGGTGTGGTGCTCAATTTGCTTTTGGAGTCTTTCCAGCTTTGTGAAAGTCCTCCTGTAGTCCAGATGGCCTGAAGCGTTTAGCTATGTTACAAAGGTTAGCCATCACTTTATCAACTAATTAGAATAACGAAACGAGAACTGCGTGATGATATAAATAATAAATGCTCACTTGTCATCTGATAGCAATGGAATCCCCTTGTTGGAAAAAGAGGTCAAAAATGTAACTCTTTGCATTAATCCAATGAAAGCTCTTCTGAATAGCTGCTTAGCGTTTGAATCTGCAATGAATCATGGACTAATATAGAGGTTTGAGAGGTATTAATCGTCGCTTAAATTTGTATGTGTATGTGCGGAGTCGCTGAAATGATTGAATTAGTAGTAAAATTGTGCATTTATAGAAACTCCTCCACAGTTTTGGAGCATTTATTGCATTGGGAACGGGAAAGAATTGACTCTGCGGTTGTGAATAATCTGCCACACTGAAATGATTCCCGTCAAGACAAATTTTGTTTGTATCTGATCATTCAGTGGAGTTTAAAGGAATCGCTCATCATTACTCACCCTCATTTAGTTACAGACCCTTATGACAAAAAGATTACATGATTATGGATCATGTGGAGATTTATTTAAATATGCGCCTGCCAGACGATGATGGCATTTCCTCATTCTGCTTAAGCATCTTAAGGAGTTTTTCATTTTCATGTCTTGTCTTTGGCTGCCAGCTGAGGGTTTTAAAGGCACTATTTCTGTAAAGTTGTTTTGAAATAATGTATGCACTACTGTTTGGAGTTGATGCAACCTTTTTTGTAATATTTTGAAAGAAATCTTTTGTTATTAGTTTTTTTTTTATACATTATGACAGTTGTTTTAAATAGCTGTTTTCTGTTTTAATATAATTTTAAAATATAACTTTTTTCCTGTGATGCAAAGCAGAATCACATAATCCTTCAAAAATCATTTAACATTTCTTTGTATTTCTTATTATTATCTGTGCTAAAAACAGTTGTGCTGCTTGACATTTTTGTGGAAACTGTGGAATTTTTTAAAAAATAACTTAAAAAACAGATACAGTACTGTCACTTCTGATCGCAACGCATCCTTGTTGAATACAAGTATTCAGTTTTTGCGAATAAAAAAATCTTACTGCCCCCAAAGTTTGAATGTCTGTATACATTGTGAGAAGTGTGGTACAATTTATACTTGACATAACGGAGAAAAAATATTTATTTTTTATGTTTACCCATGCATTAAAACATGTGACCGGACTGTCAAGCTCCAAAAAGCAACACAGTCTCACTCCGACTCATTTTGACGTTTGGTCAAAACACTTTGGGTCACTTTTTAAGGATCAAGGTACCCCTTTTCACTCACTTTTCAACATGAAGAGTTGTTTTAAATAGGAAATCCTTTATGTCAACATGCTTGCGCAATATTTTTAAAAAATTTTATAATTAAAGGATATATTGGGCAAAAACATTGGCATTATTGTGATTTTTCAATGTAAACAGTAAAATGGTTTTATTTAAAATCATATTATTTACATATTTATGAGCACATAACCCAACCCCTGCCCCGAACCCTACCATCTGTCAATAAAACACAAAATACAGCAGGCAGATAAGATATTAATATATAAAGATATTAACATTCCAAGTCTTTTGATTCAAAACGATTGATTTGTAAGAGGAATAGACGCGGTTGCTGTCTCCGTCTTCCTTATACTTCCTGTGCGCTGCTGAAGTCTGCACGATTTCAGGAAATGCTGCTACAAGAATCAACTTTGGTTGTAAAATGCTATCGGCTCTTGCGTGATCGATTGCGCCATGCTACCGGACGGGAGTAGGTTTTCTGAATGAGATGTGAGCGCGTTAACGGAGCGGGATCATTTTTAGTGATTAAAACCTTGCGTTTTACTATCTTCTTCGCATAAAGACTTAGTATAGCTTCAGAAGACTTGGAATGTGACACGACTTATACTGCTTGATTAGTTTGTGCAATAAATACCTGTACAGTAACTGCATTTACCTGTGTGTGTTGATATTGTTCAGAGGTGGGTAGGTTTAGGGTAGGGGTGGGGTTTGGTGCTCCAATAAAAGTAAAAAGTTACATACAGCTGCATATTGTGACAAACTTTTTAACATTTTTTTTAAAAGCAACTCAGCAAAACCTAATTGTATTATAGTAGATATTAGCAGTAATGTGTAAATTAGTGTTTTATCTTTAATTTAATCTTTAGTGATTTTAATATAGTCTAAATTTAATGGATTGTGAATAATGGGGTCAACATTTAGTCACACTTTTTTGTTAGGTGAAACAAAGAGTTTTTTAGCTACTAAACCAAACGAGAAGAATCTGATTAAAAAAAGCTGAAAAACGCTTGCCCCCCTGGAACAATCTGACAAATTGCACTTGGCTACATGGTACAGGACGAGCAGAGAATCCATAACCGTGTGCAGCCTCGGTCCTCTTTTGCACTCCAGCAAACAGACAATAGTAAAAAAAAAAAAAAGCTGCCTCCTGGCCATACCAGCAGCTGCATGCCATGTGTAATTTTCAGCTCCATGCTCATTGATGCAATTAAAACTAATCGTTGAAATAAACAGCTTTACCCCCTCCCAAGCTAAAACTCCCATAGGTTTCAAAATAAGTTTTCAAATGGGAATTTAAATCTGCAAAACTTTTCAGATTTCTCCTTTACCAAACAGAGGCAAGCATGAATCAGTGAATTTCATGCAATCTGGAGCACTGCAGTATTGAATCGCCTCGATCTAATGGCTTATAGGCATATTGATGGACTCTCAAATGTCTTTAAAGTCTTTGAGTAGCATCCAACGCCTCTTTGGCTTTATTTTGCTCCCTTTCATTGCATTTTCCTGCTGTCGGCTTTGTTTCAAGCTGCTGAGGATAAAAGCATTTGCTCAAAAAAATAAAAATAAAATGAAAAATAAATGTTTCAGTGTAGCTGCAATAACTAGGTGCCACTAGGCCTGGATGTGTTTGCGCAGCAGATCTCATCTAAATTAAAAGCAGCCTTAGGTGCTATTTCGCATGATTGAAGTCCGTGCTAATTAATGAACACTAGAATCTAACAACCCGAGAGCCCGCACACATGTCCCAGTGGGCTTGACTGCCTCTGTTTCTCAGGGCTGTTATTCTCAGAGGACTGCGCGATACAGTCTTCAGCCTCACCTGAGGGTGGAGGGATGGAAAGAACGAATGAGCCAGGGACCAGGAGATTTGAGCATCCTATAGATTTGGTCACAGAGGTGTGATGATGGAGGGGGCTGTCAGGATGCTTTCACATGGGGTAAATCACACCTCGATGGAGAGGAGAGAGTGCCACCATGCATTAGGTTTGGAATTAACATTTCTCTGCTCCAGACCAGCAGAGTGATTTGGGACTCTATCTAGCACACAGCCGTCCGTGAGACACTGAAATTACGCAGAGTTAAGAATGGTATTTTTAGCAACGTGATGGGAAATCTGTGGATGGAGTGGGAGTTAAGTTTGGTCCCCAAATGTTCATTATTTACTCTCCAACATTCAAATGGTTTAGGTGTAAGGGAGCAGCACCTTTTCTCACTATCCTCTAATTACGATGGAGGTTAGGTTTTTTGGTATACTGAGGGATGGATTTGGTTTTAAGGGATTTAATCGGATTAAAATATCAATACATTCAAAGCCAGACCTCCTCCGGTGATGCTTATTTATTTATGACTGAGGGAAGGTTCTTGGAGGCATTTTAAACAACAAATAATGATTGTGCCACTAGGTGGCAGAATATCAACTTGCATTTAAGGAAGTGTGTTGAATATGAGTGCGTGTAGATGAAAGGTGCTGTCCTAAATCACAAACACTTCTTTTGATGCATTTCATTTCTGCTTTTTGACATTATACTCTGTTACATAATACATATCTAAAAAGGCACTGCAGCGCTGATTTAAATGAAATATAGAAATATAATAATATAAACAGATTAAATGAATTTTCATTTGAAGATTAGTCTTTAGCATTTGATGCACAATCTTTGAAGCACTATCAAAACACAAAACTGAATTCAGTCCGTCGTTTGGTTGATAGGGGGTTGTTATAATGTAATCTGTTTGAATATTATAAAGTAGGCACATGACACAAGAATCAGGCTTTAAAAACTTAACTTTTTGTAGTTCCATTAAATTTTGCAGCTTTGTGGTCATGTTGATGTAATTAAAAAAAAAAAAACGACGGTGGCATTAAAGCACAAATATGCAAGTTTTAACAGAAGATCCAAGTCCCATTCACTTCTATTGTACATGGCTTTTAAATGAGGGATGTGTCGTATTTATTTATTTAGAATATATTTTCCGAAATCTTGGTGCCAAACAGCTTTGGTTACAAACAGTGTGAACTTACCTCTACGATTAACCAACAGCATGTAACAAACAAATAAAAAGAGCCACATTTCACTTGTAAAATAACAAAAAAATTGAATATTTCTTGAACTAAAGTCAAGTTTCTTGCCATCAAAAGTGGATGTAAGGAAACAAGGAAGTGTCCTCCGGATGTCCTAATGTTTCAGTGTGTGTATCAGTTAAAATGTCACAAGAGAACATTACGCACCACCCAAGGGTAGTACGCTCAGTTCCCCTCTGTCAGACCACATTCACCCACCCGGCTCGGACAGCCTCTAAATGCTACTCTGCCGCAAAATACCTCTATTTATTTGATGCTGTCCAACACCGGAAGCAAACAACGTTTTCCTTGTCAACAATTCAGAGCACCTAGTCAGCCTGTCACGCTCCAGAGTGCATCCTTTGGCTATGGCTATACTGACAGGCGCTCACTCTGTCTGGAAAAACTCAAGCTCTTTATAAAAGTGCACACTAGAGTGCTCAAACACATACAGGAGTGCGATAGATGGGTCTAAAGAACAACCCCTTATCCTTGCGAAATAAAAAACAGCCAAAGAAAAGATGCAGTTTTCATTATTCAACTTGTGATGTTAGTTATAGGTGTTTTTTATGGCTCCGGGGTTTTGTATTCTTTTTCTCACTTTTTCGACATTTTTGACTTTGTGACTGTTTCAACCCTGGGAGGTGAAATATAGGATGCCAGTGGAGCAGCATTTGTGTTTGCTGCTGTATACCTGTGGCTGGTGATATTATCTCATGTACTGCTGTATTTTTCCATGTGCTGCGGATGGTTGTAGAGGTTTTTCTGATTGACTTCACATATATTTCTATGTGCTAACAAATCTCAATTATAGTTCTATTCTGTTGGCTGCTTTTTGTGTTTACTGCTCCAAGTTAAAAACAGATATTTATAGAAATTAAACAGGATTACGTGTTCCTGAATGCATGTTTTTGGGTTTAGCTGTATATGAGCCAGCTCCTGTGTGGTGTGTGTGCGTGTTGCAGCAGAAACAGGATTACTGCTGTGTATGTAGATGAATCCAGCAGTGAAGATTCTGGGAAGCAGAGCAGCAGGTGTCCTCCTGTATGAGCACAGTTGTTTGTAATTTGGAAAGTACTTCACCTTACACTCATAGATGCACAATTTATCATTGAAAACAGCTAAAATTAAATTTTAGTAGAAAAATACAGTCTGTGTCACATGAAAGCGTATATACCACTTAACGATTAATGAATTGGGGTTCAATGGTGGCTAGTAATTATAATGACTTTTGTAAATTTTATTAATGACATTGTTACAGTGATTGGCTTTGTAGTAGTGATAAACCACATGTTACCATATGTCCCCTCAGTAATGTATAGGAACATGCAGATTGCTCTGTGGAAGACTAGTGGAAAAACAAACATTTTCCAGGGATAATAAATATCCTTATTATAATTATAATAGTAGTATACACTATCAGAAACAAAGGTACAAAATACCTTTTCAAAAGGTACACTTTTGTACCTATTGGATTAAAATATGTACACTTTTAAGTACTAATATGTACCTTTAAGGTACCAAAACGGACCCTTTAGGTACAAACATGTACCTTTTGTAACGGTACCGCCCCAGTGACAGCTTTAGTACCTTCATTTCTGAGAGTGTAGTCTAACATTTCATAAAAAAAAAAAATTTGTGTTCCAAAATTTTCGGTACGAATATGCACCCCTACAGTATATAAAAATAAATTATGTCTATTGAACATCCCCATTTGGTTTCCTAAGTAAGTGTGTGTGTGCATGTGTGTGTGAGTGCGAGAGAAAGAGAGTGAGCTTTGGTGTGTCAACATCTTCCAAGTGTTTAACCGTTGAATCAGCCCTTCCTTATGTGGCACTAAACCTCAAACAGTTCCCAAGATGAATGAGGTTACAAAGTTAAACGTTGGCATTGTTTCTGAGTGAATAAGAATTTTTTATTTTTTTGTTTTCCTGTCCTCTTTTTTTTCCTCTCTAAACATTGCTAGGCAAGTAGAACTACACTTAGGTGAGAATATATTTGTTGGTGGAAAGCAGCGTATGCTCCATTAGGCCTACTGGATTGTTGTCAAGGTCCATAATACATTTTTGCCTCCACTTTGCCTTGCCTGTGGGTCATTTAAAAGACTGCTGAACCGTTGTCTTTTATCATACTGCTAGACATAGCAGTATTTGAAAGGGAAATAACTTTTGGAGATTGTAAAGTGTCTGTCTCTAATGTACAACCAAGTTTAGTGCCAGTGAGCATGTCCTAAACAGCTCTGCTACTCTGTTTACGAGGAGCCTAAAGTTTTCATGCGTCTGTGGATCACTGTAATGTGCCTGTATCATTTTTACAGACTGGGATGTTGATGATACCTTGTTGTTAAAGAACTTAATCCTTACTGGTTATACAAATGCTAGCCCTCTTTGCTAGTTTGTCTGTTTGAGTGATTTCCAATACCTGCCCGTGGAATGAAGCTATCTTGTTCTCTGCAAGTCCATTATCACTGTAACTGTTGATGGAGATGAATAGAGACAGCCCTGTTCAATGTTATATGCAGCAGGAGCATTTTCTCTGAGGTGACAAGGATAGCCGTAGCTCAAAAAAAATTGGTAGAAACAATAATTGACATGACGAAGACAAAAACAAATAGAGATGTGAGAAATGTTGGTCTTGTCAAGTCAAGACAAGTCTTGTCAGTCATCTTTTCTTACTCTTGTCAGGTAAAAAGTGAAATTTGGTCGTAGTTGCTCCTGTTTTTTTTTTTTAATGTGCTATATTGCCACGGATTAGATTATTCTACATTTTAACTACACATATTAAACCTCTGTTTTAGAAGTTAAACTTAAAGTTACACTTAAAAAAAAACATCTAAAGAACGATAATCAAAGCACGAGTCCTGCCAATACAATACATAGGTGAACTGCAGCGAAAACACTTTCAATTGCAATGGAAGTGTTTTCTTTAGGTTTTATACAAAGTAGACTGTCAATATGTTAAAATAGCAATAAAAATAAATAGAGAACTACCTATTTCTAAAAGGTGAGAGCACATCTCTGCTGCCTGTTGTTCCTGTTTATTTCTAGTCATTCTTATAGACATAATGTACAGCAGGTGTTAAGTAAATCATTATCCAATGTTTAATTATCAGGGCTTTTGTGATCGTGTGATAACATGCAATATGCGTTCTGTTCTGATTGTCTAGGCAGATGGAGGTGTGTGAAAATCTCGATTTATATAAAAATGTGTGAAAACAATATTACTGTTATGTGACTTTGCTAATATATTGTGAAAATAAAAGTACCTGTACCTGTATGTTTATGCCGGCTCAAAGTGACTGGCTTTCTAATTAAATCATTGCTAATTAGAAAGTACAAAATAAAATAAAAACGCAAACACAAAGTTGATGTTTAACAAATGAAGTGTTTAATGTAATAGTAAAAATGTAATTCAGGGTTTTTTGATGCTTTGAGTTTATCGCCACCTCTGACCGTTGGCTATGATGCAGTGATCGGTAACTTGGTTGTCATGGAAACAACGCCACAGGACAAGATTACATCACATTAGAAGCTCAGTCTGTAAATTTGACCATTTGCGTGTTTAAACATATGTATCCACACATTTTCCCAAAAACGAGTATGTGATCTTTAGCAGTGTGCAGTGAATTGTCAGTATGCCACATCATTTTGTTTTCTCATAGCAAATATGTTGTAGCTTAATTAAAAGAATATTAGAACTTTTTTGTGAAACAAATAAAAACAGTGCTTAAATTGTAAATATAATGACAACAGCGTGGCTTCCTCTGCATACTTGCATTGAAAGAAATACTTATTGGTAAAATTTAGCTTGTTGTTTCATATCACTTAGGAGTGTATGATATATCTTAGGTGAATGCAGAAGTAATGTCATGTAATATTTATTTTATTACTTGGTTTAGCCACATGTAATTGCTTTATGAAAAGTATGGTATTCTATGTAGCTATGCTATGCTTCACACTAGCCAAACATACATAACTCTTACATTATTCAGATTAAGGTGTGCACCAAAATCAGCCTTAGTTTTGTACTTTAAAAGAGTTTGCCATTGAAGAGCTTCCATTGAAGATCAATGCTGTGGCAGATCTCAGACCTTTGCTTTGTGATTTTCAAATGACTGCTTTGCAGAATGATCCTGAGGCATGCTGTGGTGGGTTACAAGGTAGGGCTTCCTCCAGCAGGGGTGTTTGTCTTCATTGCCTAACCCTCGTGAAGCGTCCCAGCGTCTCAGGCTTCGTGCTCCACCTCGAGTTCCTCTTGAGTCCTGTCCGGCCATTTGTTCTGACAGCTCCCCATCTCGTCTTTCGCCCATAGCGACTTCACCGCTTTCCAGGGGCATACCGTCACACCACTCACTAAATATTTACCTCATGCTGGTTAAATATAGACAGTTCGCAAAACAGCCCATCCAAGACAGGTCCCATCAACATGCTGCTGAGAAGAATGATGGATGGCCCTGCCTGAGAATTTATGACTGTCACAAGCGAAACACGAAGGAATCGAGGAAATGACTCCTGACGGAAACAGTGTGAAATGCTACAATTTTTACCACAAATGTCTGATGTGGTCCTGAATGCCTCTTTAGTGTCATATAAATGCCAAAATGATGAGACAGGACCATGGGGCGTTTTTCACAGTGGGTGGTCTTTCTAACAAAACACATTTAACTTTGGGCCACTTTTTGTTATGCTTTCCCAAGGCAAGGAAGAAAACATATAGAAATAGACAAATTAGGAATTTATGACTCTGTCATGAGGGTCAACGTGACATGAATTTAGTTTGTTTTACTGGTTTATCTGTTAATTTATTCAAAAATAAATTTTAAAGGTGCAATTCATGCTTTCAGGAACTTGAATGCATCTTCTGAGTATTTAATTTTTGCATTTATTTGCTCAAAAATGCAGTAACTGTTTTCTATTTAAATATATTTTCAAATGTGATTTATTCCCTTGACAGCAAAGCTGAATTTCCAGCAGGCATTACTGCAGTCTTTAGTGCTGTATGATCTGTCAAAGATTATTGTAATATGCTGATTTGCTGCTTAAGAAACACTAATTTATTCAACATTATATTAGTAAACACTGTTCTCAAAGTGTTTCAGAAAAACATTTCAAGAAAAATTTAGAAAAAAAAAAATTTCCCTCAAAATGAAAATATATTTATTTATAATTTTAGTTTTATCAGTTAAATTAAAGGTCAATTTCAAAACACAAATTCTAGTTTTTATTGCATTTTACAGCCAGCAGTTCATACAGTTCTCTGGCTTTCTACTTCCAGCTCTCAAATACCAACCCAGTCGCACGGCAGTTCGTGACTATATCACAAAATTATCATTTAATCTATTTATTCGTGTCAGGGACACGATTATTTTGTTATTTTTGTAAGTCAAGAAAATAAACAAATAATCATGTCCCTACCACGAATAAAAACCGTGAGACTGGGCTGCAAATACGTGGTGTTCCAATGAAAAATATAACCACTTTCCTCGTTCTTTTCAGTTGATCAGTGTCAAAAATATCCAGTTGTCAGTGTGTTGTACATTTCCTGACCTTTAGATTAAACCGTGTTCCTTGTGTTGGCCTTCAGTAAAAGGATTCTTAAAAGTGATATTTTAAAACTGTTCTTGAAATATCCACAAAGCATAAAGCCATCTAGTGTGGCGTTTGTTTAGATGCATCTTTTCTCTCCCATATTTTGAGACACAATGACCCACCTATCAGGAGACTCTACATTTTAAAGGTTGCATTAAAGGGCAGAGCGTACTGTTACTGGCCGGTCTTTGTGTGTTTGGGGGAGATGTGGTTTGGTATCGACAGATCCTCTAACTGATGTCTCCAAATCCTCAATGAATAATTCATTTTGTGTGCAGGGGACAAGATCCCTCGGCTGAGCTTTCATCTCCAAGACTCCAGAGTGACCTATGTCACACTCCTGTAGAGTTCATTTCTCCTCTGCTCCCAAAGTCAGCAGTGTCACCTCCACACTAAAATGTTCAGATATGACTCCTCTGAAATATTTATGCCATCCAACCAATGCGCTCCATTTGGTGAGGACAATGAGTTATCGATGTTTTAAGCAGTGTAAACAGCACGCTCCTTAATTTATTAAGATTGATCCCACATTAAATATGATGTGACAACATGACAGCTCTTCATACGCAGCTCACTAATTTTCAGCTAATTCAGCTCATTTTAAATAATAACGTTTTTGCTCCTGGCTGACACTTGTTAATTATTCTAAAAGCTCTGTTTTGAATTTCATTTTCATTATTGAGAGGTAGGAGGTGCAGACTTTACCGCAGGAACTTGTAGATCATGGCCTGTCTAATGTTTAGTTTTATTCTCCTTGTAGTTTTTAGCCCGTACTGATTTTCGACCTTTCACGGTTAGTACACTTGTTTATTTATCTTAACAACTAGAGAGACTGATGTGTTTGACCTTTTGCTTTGATGAAATGGTATTTGTGCAGCTACAAACAAAAGCCCCTTTGGAGGTTATTGTGTTTGTGTATTGTGGGATAACTGACAGCTTCTCTTTGGCCATCTTATGGATACGTTTGACTTTTGCCTCTGAATTTCACCCGGGATAAGTGAGGTTGTGTAATATATTCGTGAATGTGTAAGGATGCCATCTATGTGTGTTTGAACAATTAGCTACTGGTAAGCCAATGTTCACTTACGCATGTGACACATAAACAATAAAAATGCATCTGTTCCCAGCTGCATTTAGTCTTAAGGGAAACTAATGTCAATCTTAAAGGATTTTTATATATTGTGACCAAATGTGTTCCTGTTTGCAGGTTATCAGCAGGGTTTTTAAGATCTGATTTAAGATTTTTTACAGGGGTCATCGGAGTTGTTTGAACATAAATGTGTATTGGAAGTGTGTGCACACATTCATCCTATAATGATAAAAGCCACACAGGGTTTTATTCTAAATCCCTATCTTAAAATCCCCCTTTTCAAATCTGGCTGTTGACATAGTTTGCACAGGCCCCTCCCACAATAGTTGATTGACGAGGCTTGTCCTGAGTGAGCTGTCATCAGTCTGCCATTATTTCGACTCCAGTGACAAGAACGTCTCAGATTAAGCGATTGACGTTTTAGTTGTTGGATGTAATAGTGAACCTATATAGCAGTTGTCATTTACTTCTGACATCTGAGTCGCTGAAGACGCAGAGGATTAATGTTACTTTAGTTTTTGAAGGGAATATGCCAATCTCAGGTTCACACGGTTAATAGAAGTGAGTGTACGTTTTTTTTTTTTTTTGAATGAATATTTGCAAATTGCCTTTCCTAATAATGTACTAGTTAGCTTGTTTCGCAGCTGAGGTTTACAGTCTGCTTGTCACTCCAAGACAGAGAGGGGCGGGGTCAGCAAAGATCATTTAAAGTGTCATGGACTTGAAAAAAAACTGATTTTGACAGTTTTTTTTTTTCAGGGACATTTTGCAGGGAGCAATGGATCACCTCTATTCGTGCATCGCTGTGGTTACGCTCCAGCACGTTGCTCATTCCATGCTTGAGGAGCTCCACTCATGCAGGTGTGAGTAACAGAGACTCGCACATTCACTGCCGGCCAGTGTCTCATCTGGGATTCGATTCATGCGTCTTTGTGATAATCTCATTATATCTCCTCTCAGAGCATCTTGGGTAATGTAATGTGACAGACACAATCACAGACAGGGGGCGTACATCGAAGCCTAATCCTCCCCGCCCCACCGGCACCACTTTCCGCCTCCTTGGGAAATGGTAATCAAACTTTTGCCGCTCCCTGATTTTACTGCCGAATTGTCACAGCTGCACAATATATGTCCTTCTTTTGAACCAACAGCATAAATACTAATCATTGTCGTCACTTTCCTAATTGCTATTCACAGAAAAACAGCGGGAAGGGGGGTATTTACGGTCAGTCTGAACATGGCAAGGAGGCAATTATCAAACAGGACGCTGTCTAAAGGGGCAGTGAACCATGCACACTGCAAAGGTCGATTTTGTGCAGTGTGAGGTCTCGTTTTCGAGGCCGCTGCACAATAACTCATAAATAGGGCTCCGTGGGAGTATTGTCAGGCTTCAGTCAGACCCCAGGCCGCTTGTCAATCTGATAGTCTCTCCATGTGCCCACTTGGAGGTGAGGGTGTGATTAATGCTGGGTGTTGGTGCTGTAAAGTTTTATGTGGACGACTCTGATAATGTGATAATGGAGTGGCTGTCACTTATGAGGGTGACACAACACTTAGTGTAGCACGAGGGCTGACAGTCGTGAGGAGATGTCAGTTATAGCGTGAAGGCAAGAGACATCAGTGTCTCGTTCATAAGATCCTCTGTGGATTTTAGTGTGTATGTGTGCTTATTTTTTTAACAGTAGAAGATGTGTTTTTTATAAGGTTTCATGATTGTTACAACACTCCCTTATAAGACAGTTGCCTATGTAATAATGTTAAATTAGCATTATTGTATATATTTACTACACTAAAAAACATTAGAAAATTCTGTTTCTCAAATTTGGACTATAAAACGTATATATTTGCACCAAACAACCCTGAAAAGGCCACAGTTTCAGTTAACAGCACCCAATTAAAGGGGGAAATGTGCCTTTCGTTCTTTTGGAACAGCGCATGGGCTTTGGGAGTGGTTGAGGATATAAGACATTAGAGATATTAAACCATGATAAAGCTCCTAAATCTGCCATTTTCATCAGCAGCGCATAAGAGAATGGGAGGTGTGAGCAGCATCTGTTCTTAATCAAAAGCTCGCCGGTCTCGCCTGAATGAAATGGCATTACGTAGGCTGCATGATAATGCCACTGCCCTCTCTCAGCATGGACCGACTCTCAATCAATAACCACCGCTGCAGTGAGGCATAAGCCCTGTATTCTCTATGCATTGATTCTTAATGGATTATCATTGCTGATAGTTTACTGCTGGGGATTTAGTGTTTACTCCAGTAACATGTCTCGTTCCCCCTCTCACTTTTTCCCCTGCTTTTTTCATCTCTCCTACAGGGTCTGTCGGTTTTAGTCTCTGCTGCTCAGCTGTTTGTGTTTAAAAGGTTGCCGTCCTCCTGGGATGACACTATTCCTGTGCATCAGATTTCTCTTCTAAACTGTCTTTCTTCAGCGATCACTGGGGAACCTGGAATTTATCTCTGAGAGATCGAGAGGAAAAGAGAATGAGGAACTTGGCACCAGAGAGAAAAAGAGAAACGAGCCATTTCAAACCCTAGCAAGCTGCTTTCCCGCCTGCTGCCTACATAGGCAGCTGTCTTCTAAGGCAGTGTTGTAACAATCGTGAAACCTTATAAATGGTGGTTTTGGAATGCTCTGCTTGGGTCAGAACCCTCGTAAACAGCAGGCTTCTAATTTTAACAAGATACTATCGTGTACTCTATTAAAGAGATGGAATCGGTAGAAAGGACATATATCACAGTAAAGAAAAATATGTTAATTAGTGTTCTGAAGATGAACAAAAGGTCTTACAGGTTTGGAACTAACTCTTTAAGCATTAAAAATACATAACACACACATTAACACAAACATAAGAAAAACTATAAAATACTCTTTTTATAAATGGCATTTCTTTGTCAATTGTATTGAAGTTACTTTTTCACTCAACTTTGCACAATGCAGTCTGGGTTTTGCTGCAAAGGGTTCTTGCAGTACTAAGAATTTGGCCAAAATGAAATGTATCATAAATCTCACAATTTATTTTGACGTTAGTATGTTGCTAAACTAATAGCATTAAACTGTAAGCATAAAAAGCAGGAAAATATTGAGTAAAATTACTCATTTTTGTTAGAGCTGTTGTTAAGTGAAATTTTATCAGCACTGAATACAATTGATTTTGAGGTTAGCATAATGATTATGCTTTTTAGGGCTGTCACAGTGTTCACTACCTTATTTTCGTCGGCAGGTTAAATAACACTATCATTTTTTTATTTCTTTTTTTTTTACAGTAAATATGAATCACAATCAAAATTTTAGTGTAGGGAAGCAGAGATTGTACCTATTACTGTACAGAAGCATACAACTAGGATTTGTAGACCGGGCTGTTTAATACTGGCAGAGTACATTTTTAAGTTTGCGGGTAAATTCTATTGCTTACGTCTTTTATCTCTTCTGACATGATTTTGTGTAGCAGAGGTAGTATTCACTGCGTTGTTTTCCCGCTCTATTTTTTCTGTTTTATGATTGGTTGCAACCAGCGTTTGTCAACCAAGTAGGTACTGGTGTTAAATTATTTACAGTTTAGTTTTTTTATATGCATATGTACATTTTTAAACAACACATTTTGTGACACATCTATGTCCCACCTTTTGGAATATTCTTTGCATCTGGCATCATATCTTCATAACACAGCTGTAGAGATGGAGAAGGAGAGAAAAAGGGTTAAAATTGTGATGCTGCAGACTGATCGTAAGCCAGTGAGGTGTTTTCTCTGGGCTTTTCAGCTTCCCCGTTGCCCTTTTGTGCCCATCACTTCTTGCTAACATTCTCTCATTTGCCTCAATCCTTGTCCCTCAGTCAGCTATTACAATAGTAATTATGGCCGACAGCTATTTTTTTGTTCCTTTTGTTGATGTGCAAGAACGTTGGTTTGCCCTTTGCTGCAAGAACATGAAATGGCGAGGAAAGTGCGGAGCAAGCAGTAATGGGCCGTACATGTTTTTTCTACTATCTCCTTTCGTAAGGGGCTGGAGAAAAGCATATTATTTCCAGGCCATTAGCAGGCACTTGTAGCTGTTCTTTGCTCTATAAAGTATTAATGCAGGTGAAGCCGCACACTGATGGAGCAGAGAGCCTTGGATTTGCAGCACGAGTCAGGTTTAGCGTAGATGCACTCTAGACTTGAGCACATGGATTTTTATTTTTCTAAATCTGCTGGTGGGAAAATACAGTACAGTTAGTCTGTGTTACTAAACTAAATCCAACATAGGCTCATTGGGAAAACAAAGCCTCTACCTACATTTAAAAAAAAAAAAAAAAAATGTACCTATGCAGTTCAAAGCAGTTTTCAGTTGAATAAAAGTTTCAAACTAATATTAATTACATATTAGATAAATAATGGTTTATTTCTGTGTGGTCCCTTGCACAATACTATATTATGAATAGGGGTGCAATGGATCAAAAAACTCATGGTTTGGATCATACTAAGGGTTTTGAGTCTTTTGGATCAGCAAAAAAAAAAAAGGTTTGCTTTTCATTTATTTCTAAAAAGATTACTTAAAGGATTTCTAGACCGCAGCAAAAACTATGCAATTATGTAACTGTGCCATGATTGTGTTTGCATTTAGAAATGTGATTAATTGTGCAGCCCTACTTTCAGTGAAAAACAACCTATACAGCAGAATGAACAGTTTCCAGATTCATGTTAAATCTAAAAGCACACAGAGTGCCCGCATTTCACTTTGAGCAGTTTTTTTTTTTTTTAGAAAGAAACATAAGGCATATTTTCCCACTGAGCCTAAACTGACTAAACTGAAGCTGAAAGTTGAGACCTGGTTATAATAATAGGGACACTTATCAGTGAAAATGGCCAATCAAGCATAACTTTGCTGTGACATTGTTTACAGTTTGTGGTCCTGTTGCCACAAACTTTTTTTGCCAGTTCTCTGAGAAATGTGAAAGAGAGAAATATCTGTCCTTCTCACATTATTAGAGAAGTTTGCTTGCAGCCTGAAAAACAATGTCACAACAGAAACGTTGTACGGAAATGCAAGTCTAATATCACTCAGAAAGTCGTTGTCTGGTAAAGATAAGTACATGGCAGTTTTGTCCAGGCTAATTGCTGGGGCGCTTCTTTACTGAGCCCATTGATAACAAGCAGAGGCTTTTATTTCAACACTGGGTTCATGGTATGTTGCTTCCTCTATATTTCTGACTGCAAAAATCAATCTCAAGTCTCAGATAACTAAAAACTGTTGATTGGTGTAATTATCATTCTTTGCCCTTGGTGAAATTCAGACACTTTGAAAATACCAAAGTGACAGAAATCCGTTTTGCATGTTTTGAGAAAGATCCTTAATTGTGTTTGTTTCTTTGTATGGCAAATAATTTGAAACTCATTCAAGGACATGTTATTTTCTTATTCTCGCCAGTTTAAGCAACCCAAGGGAACTGATAAAGAATCTATTCACTGAAACAAAGTTTGAAGTGGAGTGTGAATTAGAGCCGAATAACCCCCATGTTGACTTTTCTGTCAAGACTTTCTCCAAATTCAGAGAACAATAATGACCTTAACTTCTTTATCCAGCCCTGTGGTCACTTGATATTGAACTTAAGAACGTTCTGTGCTTTTCCTCGTCTCTGGACTATACGTGCAGTTACCTCAGTGCATAGTGTGTGAGAAGGTAACCTGTAGCTGGAATATGAATTTGTTGTGGTAACACATGCTGAAGAATCAATATCACAGTTTGTGTGCACTGAAGGTTAACTTGCTCATGTAGTTTAGTGCAGTTGTGTCTCATTCTTCTCCATTATTGCCTTATTTCTGTGTTGAATGTCATAATTGTTCGCAGCCATGGTTAGGATTGTGCGTTATTTATGACTGAATGGAGGATAATTGGCGATGGAGCTTAGTGCTGTAGTGGTACAGTTCATTGATTCCGCATCATGGTCGACCTGCGTCTGCCACCATCTACCAGCCAATGAATGATGAGCAGGTCAGCTACTGTAATTTTCATTCGCTGAGGGTTGTCATTTCCATCATGCCTGCTGGCTTGATTGAAGTTCAAGCTTTCTTGTGCTAATTAAAACCACTTTGTCATATAGACAACTTTGTCATACAGACAGTTCGTTCTGTTATGTATTTTTATCTTTATGTATTTCATTGCTTAAAGGATCCGATGAAGCAAAAATCCTTTCCTGTTTCCACCTCAGAGAAAAACTACTTTATTATATTATTACTTTATTATAATTTTATTATATTTTATTTTATTTTATTTAAATTAACTTTAAATTTTTAAACGAAAATTAAATTAAATTAAATTAAATTAAATTACTTTATGTTAATTTGATTTTTTAATTTAATTTATAATAATTATAAAATTATTAAAAAATATATAATTTTTTTCTTTGTAAAAAAGGGACTGATAAATAGTTTAACCAGAGAGGTCTATAATACTTAATACCCATTTAGAATTCTGGTTATATCGATAAGTTGTAAGATATTTAGTTAGAGACCCTTCTGTTTTGCATCATGATCCATATGTTGAATCACTTCTGTGGGGGGTGTTCCTGGTGAGTTTGTCCCTCCAGGGCAATTGTACATCATTCTACAATCTAGTTTACGGCGGAGGGATTCATATCTCAGTTTTCACAAGAATCATACAGATAACTCATGTCAGCCTTCCTCAGCTCTCCGTGTGAGCGAAGTGCAGGCACAGCACATTAACCATATTTACTGCCGACAATTTCCAAAGGAAATTGCCTTTGCAAAGGGAAAAGGGCATTTAGAAAATCCAAACTCTAGATTTCAATCAAGATGCGTCAGTTTAAAATATTCTTTCCCTATGTACATGCTGTTGCCTTTGTTTCTGTCTGTGAACTGTGACACTTTACAGAGTATTTTATTATGTGGACAAAGACGCAAATTGCTTGCCGTCATATGTGGATTTGGGAAGAATAATAGGTTTTTAATGTGAAAAGCAAACGGGAAGCCCTTTTTTCTCTACATGCAGGCCATCCTGTCACCATGGAGAAAACAATCTTGTCAGCGCATGTTACATTAAGCAAGATCATGTTACATCATGTAGCACTTTTTGTTATGATGTGAGAGAAAATTGGAGGGCTAATTAGAGTCCCTTCAAAGAAACGGATTAGAACGTAATTTGTTTCAGCGCTTAGTGACACTTTCCATGCGTTTTTTGAACACCCAGTTTTAAATCCTCTGAGCGCTGATTACATTGCTGTTTTGAGTGTTCCTCTCCATCATGCACCACTCCTTCCTCGCATGGATGCCCTCATTCTTCAGATCTTTTGCCAGTCCTCATCTTAAAGATAAGCCTTCCAGCTCAAGTTGTTAGTCTTTTAGCTTCACTTCTCGCTTTCATTTAAAGGAGCAATATTCTATACTTTTTATTTGTTTTCTTAATGTCCATTTATGATGTTAGGCAAGGTTTATTGGACATATTTTTTTTTACAATTATCCAGCCTTAAACATGCTGTTTTGACTACTCTTAAATCTAAAAGGTTTTGTGCTGCTAAAACCAACCTATTTTAATTATTATTATTATTATTACTACCATGTTTCTCAAATGAAAAGAGAAAAACGACATTTAATACCACACAGAATTCAGAATATATTTTCTGAGCCAAATCATTGCTGAAACCTTCCACACTGCTTCTCAAATGTACAAATTGTGTAAAATTACATATTTTATAAAAAAAAAAAACTTTTAGAGGAATGTCTTCCAGTTCGAACAAAACAACACAATTACTAATAAAATAACATATTTAAATATCAAATTCATCCTCTAGTAGTTTTTAATGATATGTATCACCTTTAAAGGCCAGTGCTGGGCTTTAACCTCTGATTGGTTTGGACATTAGAGGAAGTGACTCTTACCCGGTTCTTGACCACTGACCTACACCGACACATCAGAGATGGACTAAGGGGATAAACGGCAGCCATGCTCTGTCAGAAGTGGGTGGTGGAATTCTGCTGAGGTGGCCGAAGTTCTTGGTGCCATTGATTAAACAATATTTCTCCCTGCTCGATGTGAAGGGAAGGAAATATATTTTCTCTTTCAGTGTGAGATGAACGCCTCACGTGGGGTATAAAATGATGTGTTATTTTAATTTACAAGACCAAGCTCATTTTTCTCTCTCTTATTCTCTCTGGAAATCCTAGAATTAAAATGACATGCAATTAGATGGATTTCAAGTTCATGTATTTGTCATGTATCATTTCCTTAATTAGTCTGTGAGAGACTGATGTTCACTAGACTGCACAGGAACTGGTGTGAAGAAAAACACAATATAAGGTAATTGCTCATTGAACACATTTTTTTTTTTTTTTTACATGCAAGCAATCAAGTCAGGATTCCTTTCTGCACTCAAAGAGAGAAATGGAGAGAAAAATGTCAGATTAACAGCGCCGTCTCGGACCCTCTCACATTCCTGGAAAAAATTGCTGTGAGTGACACAATGTTGAATCTCGCTCTCATCTGTTTCGCTGCATAGGACGCTGGAATTTAATAAGTCCACATTATTAAAGCTCTGGTGCTGGGATATATTTCACTATTTTTATCAAGTACACTTTTATTTGGTTGTGAAACGCATTGTGCTGTGGCGCTGAATAGGCTCGCCCCTGCACAACCTATTGAACTATTGGTTTTTATGCGGTTATGAATTGCAGAGAGGCATGAAAAACAATGAGCCTTAGACTCAATGAGCTGTTGCATATTAAGATTGATAAATATGAATCGTTCTTATACTTGGTTGTATACCATAATGTCAGGTATTGTTCTAAAACGTACATTTATGAACACTAATGCTATAGTATCTATTCCACTACTACTGGAAAAAAGACCCCTGCTTAAACCTAAGCTAATTTGCTTAGCCAATTTTAGCTAGCCATAGTCCGTAATGATATATAACTGAAAGTCAGCTTGAATCCTTGACCCCTGGTTGAGAAACTGTCCATTCTGATCTGGCTGTACCAAAAAAAATATTCTGATAATCAATTAATGTAACAATTATTGGATACATTAGATACAAGTTATACATGTTAGTGTTGTCACAATACCAACATCTTGACTTTGATATGGCTTACCTGACTAAAATATCTTGAAACTACTACTGAACAGACAAGAGGACAGAAATGAGTCACTTAAATTAAAAGCTTCACCCATCCAATATTCATTTTCTTTCTCAGCTGTTTATGTTTTAAGTCATGAGAAAGCATTTTAACTTAATTGTGTGCGCATTTGTCCACTGAAGCATAATAACTTGTGAGAAAAACTGTCTGTGATAGAGGCAGCTTTCTGTGCGCGTGCTTCAGGTGCGATTGCCCTCAAGTACCTAATTTTAACATTAAGCCTTATTTTCTTATTCATGCCTGCTTATTATTTACTCTTAAATCGTCAGTGAGTTCAAGCAGTGTGTGCTGCTTGGATATATAAAGTTTGGCAAAGCTAGTGTGAATGCTGGGAGCGGAACACACTGTCCTGCTGTCACACATTGATGCAACAGAAATATAGCTCTTACCTTTCAGGTCTTAGGTAGCTTCCCAACACAACCTGTTGAAAATAAATAAATAAATAAATAAAGCATATTAAAGGGTTTCTCCACCCCCAAAATAAGAACTTTGCCATTAATCACTTACCCCATGTTGTTCCAAACCTGTAAGAGCTTTGTTCATCTTTGAAACATAATTTAGGTTATTGTGGATGAAAACCAGGAGGCTTGTGACTGTCGTACTGCCAAGTAATAAACCCCGTCTAGGTCCAGAAAAGTAAAAAGGACATTGTCAAAATAGTCAATCTGCCATCAGTGGTTCAACATAACAATATTAAGCGATGAGGATACTTTTTGTATGGAAAGAAAACAAAAATAACTACTTTATTCAACAAATTTGGCTCTGTAACGTCACCGCAGCACATAGAAGCACATATGGGGCAGTCGTGCCTAATGGATAGGGAGTTGGACTTGCAACCCAAAGGTCTTGTATTTGAGTCCCAGGTCCAGCAGGGATTGTGGGTGGGGTTAGTGAATATCCAGTACTCTCTTCACCTTCAATACCACGATTGAGGTGAGACCTTTTAACCAAGGCACCGTTCCCCCAACTGCTCCCCGGGCGCCGCAGCAATGGCTGCCCACTGCTCCTGGTGTGTGTTCATGGTGTGTGTGTGGTTGATCAGTTAAATGCAGAGCACAAATTCCTAGTATGGGAAACCATACCTGGCCGTCGTTTCCTTTCCTTTCCATATGGCTTTGTTATGACATGGGGGTAAGTGATTAATGACAAAATCTTTCATTTTGGGGTGGAGTCACCTTTTAACCAGCCCCTTCTCAGTGGGCCCACCAGATGAACAGCAGCTTGATCAGACTGGGATATTATTTAGACCAGCTAGACAGACTGGGAGACTAGCAAACCACGTTTGCCTAGTTTAAGCGAGGCTTTTCTAGATAGATGTTGTACAGTATGTATTAAATAATCCATGTTGCTTGTGTGTGCTGTAATCCTAATGTGTTCTATGTATGATTCTACATATACTTTGTTTTAAGTGTGCTCACAGGGATTTGCAGGGCTCTATCCTACCACCCACACACAGATCTGTAAAAGCCTGCCCCATATTACACCCCTGCTGACCCACTTAAGGTGTTTAACAAACTGTGGACCTCATTGCTATTGCTGTTTGCAGTGATCTTCACAATCCATCCGGACCTCTGGAATAAAAAGTCAGTTTACAACTTGATTGCTGGGGACTCTTGTGTAAGGGTCATCTTCAGGACATCAAAGACATGTGAATGACAGAAAAAGATCCAGCCCCGTGATTACTGCCATCTTGAAGTATCCATGCCTGTGGCACACCTAGCAAACACATCTGCGAAAAGCACTTGGTGAAATAGAATATATTTTAATCAAAGGAATATTGAACAGGACGTATCCTTTGGAGTGTTTCCTTTAAATATGTATTTTTTTTTATTCAGTCCCCATAATGAAAACAGTTCAGCGATGTGATTTGGTCAGATATATTTGGATGAAAGGTGATGAAAGTTCTTTCTTCTCTGTTGAAAGGTAGAACGTATTCTACACTAGTTAAAGTCTTGATAATATTGGGCTGAATGAGTCTGTGTTGCATTTGAAGTATTCTGCCTTCTCTTTTTTTCAAGGCAGGTTTCATTCTCTGCAGAATCTAAGAGATCGATTTCAAAGCAAAGCTATGAAAATGCTAATGCCGTGAAACCTACAGGAGATGAATCCTTAAAATCATTCCGATAATACCATCGGCTAAATCGAAAGACAAATAGAAAATAAAACATAGACTAAACTATGTTAAGTCGACATCTGATTTGACTTAATGCCACAACTCAGGTTGCTCAGCTCAAAATGAAATGAAATGAAACTTGATTTTAGCGTTGCACTAGGTCCAAGGTCCTCAGATGCACTCGAAATGATGCAACAGGGGAATTGTTTATTATTTTTTAGAAAGAGCGGGTTGTGAATTTGAGCACCTATGCTCCTGAAGCTGCATATCCGGTGGATGTGTCTTTACAGGAGCTTAAATCATCATTACTGTGCAAAATAAATGCCGCCTTTTCTTGGAATTAGGATGTTTAAGGCTAATTGTATTTTATTTAATCTCTAGTTATTAGTTGAAGACAAAAAAAATTGCTGTTGTATTAACTAGGGTTGGGCGATGTCCATCAATTTGGCATTGTACGATGTCCAATGTGAAACATCACGTTGGACGATGGCATCGATGTCGTAGGCGGCGGTTGTTGGGGGGGGTGGGGTGGTTTAGTTGTAACTAAAACACCAAGCCCCGCCCAACGACTGACAAAAATAACAATGTTCGCGCGACCAGGTGAGAAAAGATCGAGCTCAGGAATGATTGCGCGTGAGTGCTTGAATTACGCGCGGATGACATATCAAGCGGGCGCGAGGGTTTGAAATGCGCCATTTCTTCGCATGTATATCTGCTTTCCTCTCGTGAAAATTATTTACTGCACTCACCAGCATCAGTGGTGCACTCGCTTATTAATGGCATAGATTTGCTGCCATTAATTAAGCGTGTTTTTCACGAGCTGGTTGCTGCTGCTGCGGCGGGGTGGAGGATCGCGATGCCGGCTCAGCATGTCTTTCGCCTATCGGCGATGGATGATGGCATCGTCTATCGACCCACCCCTAGTATCACTGACTTACATGATGGTGAAAATGTGGACAATCTAGAAACTGCATTGTAGTTAATTAATAATATAATGCTACAGTTATTTACTCTAATTAGTTACATAAATCAATATTTGCTGTAAATTGCCTTCTGTGGAGATAATCTAAATGTATCCACACTAGGAAAAGAAAGCATTTATTTATCGTGGCAAAAAAGAAAGTACTAAGACCCTAAAATAGAAGTCAATTTGTCAAGAAGTCTGTGTTTTATTATTATTATTTATTTTAAAAGCTTTTTTCTCCATTTCAGTGATCAAACTAAGTCTGTGTCACTAGCTTTCTAGTAAATGTTAGCTTTCTCCACAAGTGTACATTCAGTGAGAGCGAGAGAGAAAAAAATAAAGGAGAGATGGTTTTCTGATGAGAGCAGAGAGAGGTTTGTCATCAAGTTTTCTAAGACAATTCAGATCTCAAATAGTCTTTTCAACGACACTTCAAAACAATCAAACAATAGAGCCCATCTGTCTTGTGTGTTTCGCTCCGGCTCTGCCGTGCTCTGCACACCCTGCAATGGGAAATGAAAACCCACAGTTACTCTGTGTTGTAATCATCCAACAAACATTCGCAAAAATACATTTGTGCACATGTGAAATTTCCTGAAGAGACTATAAAACTCCTTTGTTTATCATTTACAGTAACTGCAGTTTAATGAGAAACATTCTTAAAACTTTATGAGACAAAGAGATTATTTTACTGTGGTGAACATATTCATCTTATTCTTATGTGGAACACCAGAGAGCTGATAAATGTTTTCAGGTCTGTGTTGAGTACATGAACTGGTGATGTATAGAAATGTGTTTCTTGAAAAACGCAATAGATATTTCTTGGAAGACGCATCGACCGTAGTACTGCTGCTGATCATTCCCACGTCTGTTTTCTAACAGAATGTATCGTTTAACGCGTGCTAGGAAGAAAAAGTCTGCGAGTAAAAAGTTTGAATTTGGTCTTTTACCTCAGTAATTTTCCTTCTTTTTTTTTTTTGGTCACTCCATCCGTAAAATAAAGCAGTCTTTTTTTAGATAGACCTTCAAGAAAAGCACTTCATCTAGCTTTAAGCCCATACTCAATATGTCTGCTTGCACCACCTTCTGATTAATGACTCTGTAGTCAAATTACAGTCGGTATTCAAGGGTGTTCTACTAAAACAAGCACCCAATGACCTCTGTCTACACAGGTGATGGTATGTTAGTGACCATCTTGTAAACCAAGATGACCCGTTTTTACTACCTTCATCAAACACCTCCAGTGAAGACAAGGTGATTTTAACCTTGTCCAGCGGGGAATGCCGTGCAGGATGCAAAGGATTGTCTAAATGTAAATAAGTGAAACGTCTCTGAACAGGTTTCCCTGAAGCTGAGCTGTAATGGATAACTGCACCGGGTCAGTAATTACTCACTGTCTCTCCTCCATGGTGCTTTCATTACTCCCCTTATGATCTGTCAGCATCGACATGAAGACTTTTTGGAGATCTCTCCCTTTGTTGTGCTCGACAGAGCCACCTTGTGAATTTCTGCAAACTTCTCAACCTCTCGTTCTGCATTCTCAGTGACTGGCCCAAAGACTGATTGAAGTTCAGGAACTTATTTTATATTGGGTTATTTATATTGGATTCCGTTCCCTAATCAACCTAATTCAGTCCCGTCCTATCAAATTCTTTTTCCTTCCCCTTAAATAAGCTCGCTTCCTTCCCTTCCATATCTCGTTACACATCCCACCTTAGCCCTTGCTAGGGCTCAAACAACTAGGGCTCGGCGTTCGCCGACCTCCAGGCTCGCCCTCTGGACAGCACGCCAAATACGCCTAAATTGTCAACATAAGAAAGCGCGAACTATTGAAAAATTTATCATATTGCAGGCATGATGGAGTGAACCAGGTAAATATTTGCTTTAGCCTTAAGGCATTTGTTAGCCCTGGCATATCTGTTTGCTCAAATTCTCCATTTTTACAATTCAAAATCTAAAAATGACTATTTGCTGTCTGCATATAGAAGTTACATTTTGTCATGAATGTTCAGATTTAAGTACAAGGATGAACTCCTTTTAATCTACGCTCTAGTCGCCACTTCATCATTGCAGCTGTAGAAACGTGGTGGATGAGCAAGAGGCGGCGATTACAAGTGCCAATGTGGGAAAAGTAGGCCAGCAGAAAACTAAGCGTATGACACATGTAAACAGCAGTGAAATGTGTTTGAATACAACTCTCTGTGGAGTCAGGTTTACATTCGCCAAATACCGATGATGTCTTATTTCCTACCCCTCTCCTCACCCCTCCGCCCTTCGCTTCCTCTGCTCTGAGAGAGTGCCGTTAAGTGCTTGGTTTGCGTGCAGGTGCTAAAATCACACAAAATCCCACTCGCTGTTTTCTCAGAGGCTAATTAATGGTACTTTGAGAGCCGCATCTAATAATTCAAGGTTAGCAAAAGACCAAGGGTTATGATTTAATGAGACCGTGTTGGATAAAACAATGTTTTGCCACCACTATGTGAGGAAGCTGCTGTTGAATTAATGAAGTTGTCATTCTTTACAGGAACTATGGGAATTAATAGTCGCTATGTCACCATCAACTGATGTCTATTAATGTGTTTAGGAGAATTTCCACTGAATTACATTTTCATGGATTTGTTTAGTTTACAACGACCTGAATTGCTTAAATTCTGGTTCTTTTTTTAAATAGATAAATTAATTAATTTGTTTAAATGCCTGTTGGGCATCCTTTCTTCTCACAGGTGAAATTTTCATGATTTACAGTCTCATTACGACATGTCACATAAAATAAGACGGGATGCTCAATCATATGTATGAGGCAAATTAATAGCCAAATTAAATGGTATCCTGTAACTGGCATTTATAATTTGATTAGAAGTAACTGCCTTTCTTGGCTCTGGTCCTAAACTAGGTTTTCTTTTTTGTTCTGTAAAATACACCCCCATCCATGATAAAACAAATTTATGGCTATTATATATCCTTCAACCTTTCGCCCCTTGGGTTCCCTCTATACAATATCAAAAATATGTGAATAGTGCCAGAAGGAGCCACTTAACAGTAGATTGTATGGAAATTACTGTTAATTAAAACCTGAGAAATTGAGAAGTGTAAATGTTAAATTATGGCATGCAACAAGCCACAGCAAGCAGCACCTGTATTTTTAGGTGTGCTTACTTTTGCAAACATACTAGAACAAAGAAATAAAATATAATAGAATGATTTAATAAAAAAAAAAATATATATATATATATTTATGACTATAAAATGTAATCAATTTCAGAATAATACAAACTATTGTTTAAATGTATGGTAATACATTTCTTTTTAACAATTATGATGCATTAAATATCTAAAACTACAGATTTTCATTATTTAACATTATTTAAGTCTTTATGCTTTCAAAGAATTACTATTTTTCCTATTCATTCCTATTTTTTTATTAATCAAAGAATCCCTAAACAACGTATCACATCATAGGGTTTCTTAACCACCAAATCAGCATACTAAAATAATTTCTGAAATATTATGCTACACTGAAGGCTGAAGTAATGGCTGCTGAAAATTCAGCTTTGCCATCACAGGAATAAATTAAATTTCATAAAACAAAAAAAAAACAAAAAATTTGTGCATTTTGTATAAATAAATTTAGTGAGCGTAACATGTTCGTTTTATTTAATTTTTGTTTAATTTAAGAAATCTTAAATGATTGTGTAAATGATTTACATTAAATGGCTATTTTTGTCACGCCTCCAGGCGCCCTATGTCTGTTTTGTCATGTGTTTCATTCTTTGTTTACCTGTTCCCTCATGTCTCTGCCCTTATTTGTAACTCCGCCCCTCTCGTTTATGTTTTACCCTCTGCCAGCCGTGTTTGTTCCAGGTGTTTGTAATTAGTTTGTCCTATATAAACCACGTCCCATGTATAGTCGAGTGTCTGTTGTTAATGTGATGTGACGTACCTGTGGTTAGCCTGCTCTGCTAAGCTCGCTGCTAATTCCTCTGTTTTGTGTTGTACAAATAAATGTTCTGTTTGCCTCGTATCCTGCATCCGTGTTCTCTCTGCCCGCGAGGAAGCGCGAGCGCGGATCTCACTAGCCGCCTCGGCGTAACAATTTTAAGGCGGTTTATTACAGACTAAACATAGATCCCAATTATATAGCTAATTCTATACTGACTGTCTCTTATTCTGTAAGAAAATTAAATTTTGTAATGTTTGTTTTGCATTAGTAGTCTGATGAATGGCAGCATTATCATTGTAATTTAAGAAAAAAATATTTTGAATGCTGAGCACTGACTTTATATACAAAGGCTATGTACAGATCAAAGATAAATTCAATTCTCCCTGATAGTATTCAATGACTGTGCAAAATTCAACAGCTTTGTGATTTAATATCCCAATGAATGATAAGCTATTTATCGCTCTCACAGCAGAGAGTTCTTTAATTAGAATGTTTTGCTTATACACTTAGGCTTTGATAAAGAAAATTCAGTCTTTTCTCTAGCTCTTAAGATAGAAAATCTTTCTAGACGTTAGTTCATTTGGTTATTCAGAATATCCAAGAGCAGTGATTCCCAACCACATGCACTTAAGCTGGACCCAGGGGTTGTTTGGAATGATTTTGATTTGCTTTGATTTGCAATTATTCTCATTCAATTTGTACAAATGATGGTGTGATCGCTTATGGATGATATTTTGATACTTGATGAGCTTCAGTGCTTTTTAAATTCCACCTCACAAAGACTACAAATGATTTCACTTCTGTGAAGTGTCCCATCTGCTTCTGATTTATGAATAAATTCACTGGTAATTCTTTTTCAGAGAGTGTTTCTACCGTAGACAAAACAGAGAAATGAGCTCAGGTGTTTTATTAAAGGGACTTTGGAAGTCTGTTTATCACCCACGGTATACTTTTTCCATAATTATTGTGTTGGTGGTCAACTTAATTATGTTGATGATCATGTTAAATAATTTCACACGTTTAAAAGGAGCGCTTTTCAGGTTTGGTGTCAATGAAGAAGACTTTTTCCTGCCTTTGCTGTCTTGCCAGCTCGCGTCCTCTGTTTAAACGTCTTTATCTCAGTGTAGGGTGTCAAACGCTGATGCAGGGAGTCGTTATGACTCACAAATGAAGGAAGGAGTGATATGAGGCACAGCTGGAGGTCTATGGTTTGCAGCATCTGCTTAAAACGCAGATAGGTGAAAAAACAGACGCTATTACGCGTTTGCAGAGAAGAGGGGACAGTCAGTTAGTCTGTATTACAGAAAAACAACCATTGTGCTCTACAATAGCTTTAACCCTTTAGAAAGTGAGAGGTGACTATAAAGTGCGCACAGAGGTGAACATTACTGTGGTT
This sequence comes from Enteromius treurensis, assembly GCA_032275025.1. Taxonomy (NCBI): domain Eukaryota; kingdom Metazoa; phylum Chordata; class Actinopteri; order Cypriniformes; family Cyprinidae; genus Enteromius; species Enteromius treurensis. Next base: position 6,854,215 of record JAUCMU010000151.1, read on the forward strand.
GATGTTACACATTAACTAGATTCATTGAGTGTGATTAATTCTCCTTATTGATTGGTCAGTTTAATCAGGTTTTTGATGTTAATCTAGTTGTATTTAAGCGTAAATCATGTGAAATCTGCACCTTTGCTATACTGCCGCAATGATTATTGAGACAGTGATCCACCAGAGTCTTCTTTATCTGTTTATTGAGTGACATTCATTAAACTCTTTAAGATGCAATTACAATGTCGATCGTTAATCTGCATATGTGTTAGTTGAGTGCATATGTAGTTTGCACTCCCAGTGGTTTGATTGTATATTTTTCTCATTGTAGGTTCTTGTAGCTTTTTGGGTTCATGTACTGTATGTACACAATGAGTGCATTGTACCAAATTATTAATTGAAATGAAAGTACATAATATAAAGTAGGGGTGGGAGAAAAAATCGATGCATCGTGATTCTCTCTTCGATAATTCATAATCGATTTGGAATATTTCATAATCGATTCTTTTTCCCGCATATATGGCATGTGCGCGCTCGTCATGACCGGGCTTCATGGCACAGAATTTGCGCTGAGACACGTGCACATTGTGTGCGACCATCCGTCGTGTTTTACTTTAGATATTTTTTAGATATGTTTTTTTATATACCGTTTGGAATGCATTTGTATTAGATTCACAAAACCTGCGCGCTGACAGACTTCTGACAGTCACGTGCACTTTGTCCTGAAGCAGCAGATCGCGGCTGCGGTTAAATGCACTTGCATTTTCAAATGCTTTTATACAAAACTGATGAACACACCGTCAGTTATGTTTTCAGAGCAGAGCAAAACATCTGATATATGGAAAGAGATCCGTGCATTAGTCTGAATACAGTCTGTTAAAGCTACCACAGTATATGATATAATTAGAAATAATGCAGAGGAAAAAAAGAAAAATCCAACTATTCAGAGTCAAAACCATTTCCGTAAAATTTTGCTTACTCAGACAGCACTTTTTAAAATAAGTAATAGCCTGTTTATATAATGAGTAGCCTATGATAAAAAAAAAAATTGGCACAAAATAAATTTGATTTAATGTAGCCATTTGCAGTGATATTGAAGGAGAATGTGATATTCTCCTGGTTTCACAGACAAGGCTTAAGCTAGTCACCGACTAAAATGCATGTTTGTACTGCTTTAACTGAAAACATCTTGCTGTGACATATCTTAATATTTTGTCATTGATTTGTGGAACCAATATTCACACAGATATCTCAAATATAAAAAGAAAGCATAGAAACTTTAACGTTGGTTAAGATTTAAAGTAGATCAAGAATCGTTTTGAAATCGGATCGTGACTCCTAGAATCGGATTGGATCGTGAGGTGGCTTAAGATTCCCACCCCTAGTAAAAGGCCATCTAATATAAAGTGGGACTGAATATTTTTAATGGTCTCAGATATCTATGCGATTAACGACTTGTAGTGGTGACCCATCATTTTATTAAAATAGTTTATTGGACAAAAATAAATGGGCAATCAGTGAAATCGGTCATAACTTCTTTATATTACCATGAACTGCATAGGCCCAAAAATATGCTAAATGATTGACATATGAAGTTTGGTTGTTTTATAAATGTGTAAACATGAGCAAGAGTGTGATTTACCCATATCAAAGAAAGACTAATTTCCTTTCCCTACTTTTTAAAAGCTTGTACACACATTAAAACTGTTTTTATGTTTATCATAACTATGCATGCACATAACTATTTTATTGTTGCACAATAACATTTTATCACTTGTATCATTTACCCTGCTACTCAAATCCCACCAGTGGAGATTCAGTTCTATAAACGATAGTTTCCTAAAAATAAAAGTATTTTAAGTTCTTGAAGAACTTGAGAATGAGAGGTTCTCATGAGGCATCAAGTGGTAAAACCCATACTGGTTTTGGAATATTTATTTTAAGAGCAATTAAAATTCACTCTCATCTATGAATTCATGGAATAATAGTATGCTATATCCATTAGCATTCTCATTCATCTCAGTGACCATTTTTCAGGACTTGCTGCGTCTGTACATAGGCTCACAGAACCTTTTTAGCCAATCACCTGATTTATTTCTAAGGCGCTGTAGAAAAATTACTTCAAGATATGCTTTAAAATGGCTGGCTGATGGCACCATGAGAACATGCAAAGTCCATTTGACACTTTTACGCTTTATTTATTTACTTTTTGAAAGAAACTTTATTCTGCAGGGTTGCAGTTGAGTTAAAGCGACAGTAAAGATTTCTATTTCAAATAAACCGTGTTCTTTTGATCTTTCTATTCATAAAAGAATCCTGGAAAAAAATGATCAAATATTAAGCAGCACAACTGTTTTGAACATAAGGAATGTTTCTTGAGCACCAGGGTCTAATAGGAAGTAACTCAACCAGATCGTGTCATCTTTGTTCCACTCTTCGTTACAATACGTATGTACTGAGGTTAAGAGGAGTCACTGTAGTTTCTGTGCTAAAACCTAGTTTATTTTTTGCACATAAAGCAACACACTCTGGTAATGGATGATAGAGCATGTGTCATGTGTTCTCTTTCAGCTGTCTTGTTAATTTGCTGAGTCGGAGTGGGCAATACCCAGCACGTCCGACCGCTTCTGCGTTTTATCTCTTGGCTTTTGTCAAACAGGCACCGGGACATGTCCTACTTGCAAATGGCAAGTTGAAGCCTCCTAAGGCATGGGAGAAGATTCCAATTATAGCACAGCATATTTTTCTGTGGCAAAAAAGGCTGAAAGAGCAGATGGATATCAAACAACAGTGACAGGGGTTCAAGGGAGTTATCACAAACCTTGCCAATTACCGCGTTACCCACCAAACGAGAAACAATGGGCAGATCAAAGAGCGTCTTATGACTCATAGCAGTTGTTGTTTGCAAAACTCTAAACTGAAAACCAATGCTGCAGTAATGTATGACATGATTTTTTTTTTCCAGAGTAAAACCATGGGTAAACCAAAGGCATTTTTTTCCACAAAGAGACGTCAAATGCTTTCTCTTCTCATCTCTTTCCCTCAGTTGCTCTTTCTAAATTGGCCAAAATATGGCGATTTCCTATAGAGGTCATTAATGCATGTAGTGTCTGTGTGTTAGGGAGCAGCTTTGGACTTTTCTGAGTCATTGTGCATTATTCTCCGCTGGTGCGCTGCTATATTTACTGTAGTAGCCTTTGGTTTCCTTTGCTGGCTTTTGTCCCACTCAGCCTTTATGCTTGAAAGTGGTCTTCCAGGAAGTTTTGTAAAATGTATTGAAGTTATTTTTGGTGGAGGAAATTTTCTAATTATGTTGGAAGCCCTTGCTTGTGATGCCAATGCTGCATTCTCATTTTTTTATGCGTCCAGTCTCTTTTTATGGTTCAGACAAGAACTGATAACTCCAAAAATGATAATTCTGTTGTAATTTGTCCATTTTGGTGATAAGAAAAAGATGTAAGGATAAGTGGATGGTGTGGCAAACTAAAACCCAATCAAATTAGACATTCAAAAATTCTAAATTCATGTGACAGCTTTCAATTTCTCTCAGTCTATTTACCTATTTGGTAACATTTTTACCATATGTTTACCATTTGGTATTCTGATCTATGATTAACTACATTTTTACAGCATTTATTAATGATTGCAATATGTACAATCGTAACATTTCAGGTTTTATAAATGAACGGTATTCTTAATGAACAATAATAATGAGCAATTGTTTTTAAATGTTGCAAGTTCAGTGTTTTTTTGTGCTTTGTGATACATTGGATTTATTGGCTTACACAAGTTGAACTAATAATTGAGTAATTTCTCGACAAGTCACTTCAGTTTAAAAGTCAAGAAAATCTATTATTGTGGGACATATATTCCTAATTTTCCTAATAATTTCACACCGAACATCCAAATGCATGTGGTAACAACATAAAGGCAGGATTTTCAATACTTCATAGTCTGTAAAATACCATCTTTTCACTAAGTAGTAATATGAATGAAGACTGTATTTTGAAATTCTGGGATAGCCATTCAACAGTATCATTGAAAGCCAGGCATAAACTGCAAATGACATATTTTATTTATCTTTTATTATCAATTAATTCAAACAAGGAGCATTTGGTATCAATATTCGTTTGTGAAGATCGATCTTCTCGATACAACATCAGTACTGCAAAAATTCCTACTTACATCAAGTATAAAAAAATGATGAAATGAACACATTATTTTTCCCTAGCCCTGGTAATACCTCAATTAATTTTTAATGTACGAAGTCATAATTAATCACACTGTACGCAGCAACTGAAAATGCTTCTCAGTGGTGTATAAAGTTCATAGCTTAATGCACATCTAATGTACAGTGCATTTAATGCATGTCCTGTGGAGCTAATGGACAGCAGTGTTGCTCATTGAAAAATTTTTTGTGCAGTCAGTTCCGTTAAAAATAAATATACCTTACATGCAAAGATCACCCTTGTGAACTTGCTGCTTAGATATTCCTGTAAGTGTAATTCATGTAGTCATTTACAATTTAAGTAGACACAAATACAGCAGTGCTTAAACAAAAACACCTTAAGAAGATGCTTCCAGTGAACTAAAATAGGACATTTTGGAACGAATATATACACATTCATTTGGTTTTCCACATTGTGAAAAGGCAGCGCTTATTCCTTACCAATCAAAAATGAAAAAGACAAACATCCGTTCCAAAGTCACTGTTGAAAGCATCTCAAGGCATTGTGGAAGAACTGTTTAGAAGCATGAAAAGAGAGTGTGACAGCGAAAAGACACTTATGGATGCAGACAAGCAGTGAAAAGGGACCAAAACAATAGTGCTGCACTTCAATAAAGGGCTACCGAGCGTGTGCCATGGCTTCTGACGGCAGCGAGCACCCAGGATTGAGATGAAAATGAGGAAAAGAACATGAAGGGGAAAGAAAAGATGCGTGCGAGCGTACAGAGAAAGAGAGAGAGCGATTGTTTGGAAGGGGAGGGGGTTACTTGAGGGGAGCAGGGCTGGCTAAATAGGAATCATCCCTCTTAGCCAATGAGTTTAAAGAGAGAAGCAGATGTCACAGGAGTGAGAGGGACCACCTCCGCAAGCTCAAGCACCCTCAGTGAAAAGAGCGCAATGAGCTGTGCGCTGTCACATCGGCAGTTGCTATCTCCTCTCTCTCTCTCGTTCTAACGCTCCCGCTCGCTTTCGCAGGCTGTCAGCTGGAAGCATCAGCGTAGGTAAGGCTTGCATGTTACATCTCTGCCTGTAGATTAGCAAAGGATACCTGAATGGTCATTAAAGTGTGTCTGATTTGCTATTTTGTGGGAGTTAGACGGGAGTTTCTCCTGATAGAGGGGCACTCACGGAAACTGAGGAGGTTCTTATGTAAGTGCCGTGGCTTAGAGATGATTTTACGCAAACTTTGATGTGCGACGAGAGGAGAGAGTCACAGCGGCAGCTCTGAGCTCTGCTGTTCCAGAGTGCATGAATTATAAATAAAGGAGGACTCCAAATTAATGGAGTCACTTTGTGTGGTCCCCCAAACATGCCGGTTCAGGTGGCCCGGATTATGGGCAGGTAAATCAGCGTTTAGATGCAGCAAACCTCAGGGTAAAATGACAGCTGTGGATTATTATTATTTATTCATTTATTTTTTGTGGCTTTTGCAGGATTCAGCATGTTTTATATTTCTCCTGGCTGTAATAAACGCCTGCCAGCTCTCGCACAAAGCAGGGTCCCAACCCCAAATCTTTTTGTTCAAGGAGGGTGTGCTTAGACTAATCAATGCCATTATGTGTGAAGCAGACAATAATGTGGAAAGGTGTATAATGCATGGTTTTTTAAAGCTGACTGTGCTTGTCAGTAGTTGTTGCTATCAATGCATGAGGCATTAACGCTGAATATGTGGAATACCTACAAAATTTCACCAATCAGCAAATATATTGTGGGCTGTTGTTTTGCCACGATATTTCCGTCCCAGGAGTTGGATGTTGAAGTATGTCTTTGAACTTCCATGACTCACTGACGCTTTCCTGCCCTACTTTAAGAAAAGGATGATAAAGTAGTATTCATACTTCATGTAGGAATTCAGATGAAAGCCTCACAATCTATTACCTGCATTGCTTTTGCCCCATTTTCTCATGAGTACAGTACTTAAACGTTTTATCAAAATATCAGATGGGGAAAATGCTTTGTGTTACTTAGACAAGGTGACACATGGAGACGGCTGCGTGCGGCCCACATGTCCGTTTTGTGTTGCCTTTGAATGGGAGTTTTGAGTCCGTTACAGAAGATGCTGCAAACTTCTGAATTTTTATTTATTTTATTTTTATTTTTGTGGTGGAATAATGCAAGTTTGATGCACTTATACAACAAATGCACGCTAAAGTCAATACTTAAGTCATCTTTTTCACACCGTCGTCTTTTCTGATGAATAAATAAATTAAACTCGTCACTGAAAATAACTCCAATTGGTCCACATATACACCATAAGTAATGGATGTGTATCTTATATTTCATTTATACTCTCGATGCCGTGTGGAGGAAGAGCGCTGTTCTGCAGCAGCATTTCGCCTTAATCAGCGTCAACCATCAGACGTTTGATCATCGTCTCTAGCTGAACCACTTTCAGCCAACCAGGACGTAGACATACCTCCCCTCTTGAGAGTCATCTCTAACTGTGATTAACCAAGCACAGCTGAGCTCTCCTGTCTCTTAGAGTTAGCGGATGTACGTTCTCTCGCGTCGTTTGTTTTTTAGTTGTGGTGAATTAAAGCTGAAAATGAGAAACTGCGCTCATGCACATTGCTGCTCGCTCTGGTTTTGAAGTCGTTTCTAGAGGTGTCTCAGGTGTGACAATCAGGCAGAGTAATGGCAGGTGTGGACTGATGCATATTCGCAGACTTGAATCATTCATATAAATAAGATGGAGAGCTCGGGGCCTGACTGTGCAGAGGCTAGGAAACTGGTTGTGAATCACTCTAACACCCCGTCAACTCTGAGAGTCAGCGTCAGTATAAAACTAGAGCGCTTCCCTTATACTCAACGAAGCTGTCTACAATGCTATAGTGTGATTTGAGGTGTAGGATGCTTCCGTGATTATACGGAGAACGGTCGAGTTTAGTTGGATTGTGCCGTGTAACATGCATACAGTGTAGAGTTTACAGAATACAATATGTATAAAAGAAAATTCATTAATGAGATCTCATTAATCTCAGTTATCTCCTCGCTGTATCAAGATTTGGTTTAGAGTCAAATTAATGAATGGTAAATATCCCTTTTTTTTTTCAAATAAACAAAGACAGAGTGTTTTTTTTATTTTGTTTTGTTTTTATTTAGCATGAATGCATTTACACTGATCTAAAGTGACAGTAAAGTATGCAAATCGGCATACTAGTGTGATCATAAAAGATCATGTGACACTGAAGACTGCAGTGATCACTGCAAATGTTAGCAAATATTATAAACTGAACATTATGTATTAATATTTCACAATATTGATGCTTTTACTGTGTTTTTGATCATAAACCATGATTTGATTTCAAATGGGAAAGTCCTTTTCAAGTTACCTTATTCAAAATGTGTTTTATTAAAAATATGCTTTAATAAAAAATTATTAGAGCAAAATAATAACATTAGCTAATTTGTGTTTGCTGTTATATTATGCTAAAATAACATTTGCATTCAGCATTTGTTTTTTCTCCTTAAACCATTTTTAATCCCTAATACAATTGCTCACATCTTATCAGATTTTCCCAAGATCACATAATCTGATTTGTGCTTTCTATATTAATTGCATAATGCATTTTTGACCTAAGGAATTTTCGAGACCATCAAGAAACATGTTTCTTTTGTCTTTGACAGCTAATTGAACATCATTTTTTCTGATAAATGTGAAACTTCAAGTTTTGGCACAAATTTTTTTTTTTTTTTTTTTCTTTTTTTTTTGTCACGCTTACTGACCCACATCGAGTTGATTTCCACCTTTTGCTGTGGCACACACAGAGCGATTGAAGTTACAACAAAGCAAGAAACAATGAAACAAGACAGTGTTCAGTCAAGCGTTCTCACTTAATACAAAAGAATGCTGTAATTTCATTGAAACACACCTCACGTGGAAACCAGCTGTTGGTATTTTGCTTGTCCATGACACCCAAAGACTCATTCATCTGTTGATGAAAGGGATTGATTAATACTCGAATTAAATGCTGAACACATCTCCGCACGCATATCGCTGAGATGTATTGGAGCGTTTAAGGTCTTGGCAGAAGGGTTCCTCTGTGAGTCGATAATGGCCGAGGTATGCCAGGAAAGCCTGAGCCCTCACCAGCCCCCCTCCGCCCTCACAGATAAAAACGATGTGTCCCTGGTGGCCCGGAACATGATTTCAGCCCATATGAGGTTTCAACAGCTTTCTCCATCTTGCTTCTGTGCAAACAGTGTTGCACCCTTACTCCAGTGTTTATCGATTGAACCCTTCACTCTATCAGTCATCTGATCGTGCTCTCCTTCCTTAGTTGCTTCTCTTAAACATCACAATTCTGCTTCTGAAAATCACAGCAGTCAGTTGAGGACAAGACAAGAGAGAACCAGAAAGAACATCAGCAATTATCCGTATAAATGTGCTTTAGCAGAACTACTGTATGTCTGTCAAGTCCATCAATGTCTTTCTTTCCCAGTGCTTTGGATAAACACATTTATTATTAAAATGATGATGATTTCCGTGGCTCGGTTAGGTTGAATATTTGTCCTCTTTGCATGTCTGCCTAACTTCAGAAGACCTTTACTATCTGCGCATGTTGAAGTACAAGTACACATAAGTGCGTCATTAACAACCAGGAAATGGTGTGTTTTTTTTCCTCCTGTTCCTTGATGAACTGTAGGTCTTCAGGGAGCTTGTTTATGGCGTCTGAACCTCACAGACTATTTTAAAGAGGCCTGTAGTGATATTAGATACTGAAGCACACCAGCCGAAATGAATATGGTGATTAATTGTGTTTCTGAAGGATGATGTTGACCAGTAGAGGACATTTGAATGTCTCTTTGAACTGAAAGGCTTGCTTTTTTATCCAAACTAAAAAGGCAGCTCATAAGGTCTTTTTTATGTTGTGTGTGTGCCTGTGTGTGTGAATCAGAGCTTTGCTTGTTACCCTACGATGATGAAAGGAAGACGAAGCCTTAGTACATACATATTCAGGTCTCTCTGTAATGGATCTGTGCATGGATGCTTTAGCCGACACAAAAGCAAGGAATAGGCATGTGGAAAGCTATTTGTCAATGACAGCTGAACTGACCAGCCTGATTCCTGTGCATTTTAATGGCCTCCTCTCCATGTGCTGCTGCCTCTGTAGTGCGTACAAGGTACAGATTGCTTTATCATTTTAAATGAAACCTACTGATGTGAAGATATATGGCCCGCAGCGGTCTCATAAATCTGTGAGATGGGATAATTTCTCTGAAGCCTGAAGATTTTTATGAAGAAAATCTGAATGGTATTTGCTTGCGCAGAAATCGATGCCATAATGCCTAGGGTGTTTTTTTTTCTTCTTTCTTTTGAAAGCACATCAGATTTTACATAAAACTTTTAAAAGAAAATCTTTAGCAAATCTCAAAATAAATATAAATTTTTAATTCTGGGCAAAATAATATGATACCTACGTTCACTTATAGCATACAATAGATTTATATTAATTTATTGATCAATCAATCAATCAATCAAGAATCAATCAGAATTAGATTTATTTATACAGCTGTTTGGTTATTGGTTGGTAAATGTGTGTTTCGATATTTCAATATATTAATTTTCATGTTCTTTATTTTTGCATTTATATATACATTTATGTATACATTTATGTATACATGTTTTACATGTATGCTGCTGCTGTACGTGAATCAATTGGCGTGTATCTTTAGGTTAAGAGTATTCAATTAAAAACATTGTTATTTTGTCATTTTCAGCAAATATATAATAATATTCAGCAATTTAAAATACATTATAATATTATGCCTAATTTCACTAGTAGCATTTGAAGCAATATCATTAATTAATTAATTAGTTTTTTGTATTGTACATTAACTAGCATGTACTTTAATATGTGTCATTAATCAGTAAGTCCCGGCGCTGTATATCAGCACTTTTGGGATGCTGCTCAACCAATCAAACTCAAGGACCGGAACTAATTGTTATATTGAATACTACTATTGGTTCTGCCCATGCATCAACAATTCCCTACATTATTTGTTTATCAAACCCAATTTCCTGCTCGAATTACACAATCTCCCGCTCTTTACAGTAAACCATGAGGTTGCATTTGAATGCAGTTTCGCTCTGTCCTTTTAGAGGTGTCATTTTAGCCCGATGAATAGATCATGTTTGTCCAGTGTGCTGTCGGCTGGCCGGTGGCACGCTGTCGCCAGCTCAGTATAATTAATAGCAGAGGGAGCTGGAGGCGGGGGGTGCTTTCACTCAGGCTGTACTGTAGGTGTGTGTCAATCTAAGCTGATGGGGGCTGCCTGCAGCAACATTAAGATTGCAGGCATGAAGACCAGAGATACCCATTTCCCATCATGCCCTCTGACCAACAGATCAGAGGAGTCCCGGACACACAAAATGAAGGTCAGCCTCTTTTAAATGATAGATTTGTGACACACAGCCTCCAGCCACTGTCTGTGTGTAGTTGTACAGCTTTAGTGTTTATGCATGTGTGTAACAGTTCAGTGCTTAAACCTGGTCTCATTGGTGGAGGGCATATTTCCAATATGGTAGAGCATTAACTTTTAGGTAAATATATCCATGGATAATTATGTAATAAACACACAGCAATATGTACTTAGAACAACAAAATAAATGTTCCAGGGTTCATGTATTGAACCTGTGTTTAGCACCACTCAGTGGACATTTCTCTTTGGAATTGCATCCAGAGCGTCTAGATTTTGTAACAGAACTGTATTTTCGCAGGTATTTGCAAGGTGTCTTGGTAGCAATTACCTCGGAGAGCAGAGACTGCATGACTAGATCTGCAGTCTGCTCCACACTTTTCAATTACATCAGTCCCCCACCACCACCATCACTAGACGTCGGCATGCTAATGCTGTGGCGGGTGGCGATGCGATCTCATGGGGCTTTGTGAAGTTGCTGTCTTATTGGTTCAGGGATCTCCTGTCCAAAGCAACAGGCCCTACAATCCATCCGCTGACACTAAATTCAGCCGGCCAGACACTGGGGAGAAGACACCTTTATGCACTTGGCGCTGCGTAAAGCCCTGCGTGTCCATAACCTCTATTAGTTCAGGATCATAGACACTCAACGGAGCTCCCTGATGCTCAGAGAATAATCATTTTGAGCGACTGCATTCTACCACATTCTCATTTATTGTCTAATTGCTTTTCATCCCTGAGCACTTGATCTCATTGGGTGCTGCGAGTGATGTTAGTGTCGAAATGCTTTGGAAGCAGGATGAAAACATCTTTACGCTTGTCATTATTGCAAGCATGCTTCTGTTCAGAATTTAACATCTGGCAAGTGCTGTTGCATGAGATTTCTGGAGGCGAAATTGTCTTTAGCGTCAGTAAAAGACGCTACTTTTTTTTTATGTCTAAGAAACAATATATTATCTTCTATGATATTCAGAATAAAAATCAGAATTTAAATGTATTACTTTGGCAGATTAGTATAGCAATATTCAAGCAGTGCACAAAATAAATGAACCAAAATTAATTTTTGAATATTAATTAACTGGAATTTTTGAAGTGTAGATCAATTTAATGCATTCTTGTTGAATAAAAGCATCAGTTCTCCAAAAGGATTTTGACCACAAACTTATAGGAAGTTTGTTTGTTCATTCTATTTTTTAGACAATCAGCTATAGAATTTTAATATGAGCCATTTATCAGTTTTATGTTTAATATTTCAAGTTTGGTATTTTTGAAGCAGGCTTTGGTGATGTGTCTTTGTGCGTACAGATAGGAAACCGTTATGGTACCATAGAAGAAAAATCTTTGTATTCAGGCAATTGCTACAGCAGTTAGTCTTTTTAATGTCTGCCTGCCTGCTATATATCTTAGCATCTGTTAATTACCCTTATTATTAACTGCCAGTTTTGGCACTCCATAATTATGTGTAAACAGAACATCCACGTACAGCTGCATGTATTACCATTTCCAGCAATACTATAGAGATATTGGGTAATTAAGTATAACGTTACTGTTTCCACAACGGCTAATATATGTATACTATGTGCGTTAGGTGTATACCTGAAGCTTTGTGTGTACACTGAAAAAAAAACTTTTACTCCGTTACAAATAAACAGCATGTACCACATTTAATTAAATATTAATTTTACAAAGAAAAAGTGAAATAGTATTTTCTTGTAATACTGCAATACTATTTATTTACAACTTCCAAAAATATTTTATATTTTATAAATATTATTTTACAAAAAATGTCCTACTGCATGTAGTTTGTTTTCGCAAGCCAACCAGCTAAGTGTTAAGTGTTTTCTAGCGAGATTTATTGCTATTTTTCATCAACACTACAAAAATATGTGCAAAATAAATTGGCAAGTCAGCATTCACAGCATGCAACTTATTATGATCAATAACATTTGCTTCTGACAAGATTCTTTATTGACAGAGCCCCACATTTTTCCTCTGGTAATATCATGTAAATACAAGCATTCCTACAGGGCATGACTTGATTTCTTTGGCTTCCCATGCTTGTTGTTTCTCTGTGTTGAAGTTTCTCTTGTTCCTCAATGGTAAGCTAATGACATTTTCTTTCTTAAACCAAACCTCATAGAAACCTTTGTGCGATTTTAGGACTTCATTTAGTATAGTTATTAAAGCGGTTGTGTAAAGTGCTGGTGTAGCTGATTTCAGTTTTTACTGTCCTTGAGAGGACATTTTTAGTCCCCGGGAAGCAGTCAAAACCTGACGCACACACAAAATTAGTCCTCTTTTCTTTCTCTCCATCCTCACTCCTCCATTAGCCCCATTCCTCTGAAGTTCTTAATCCCTGCCAGGTTTGGAGGGGTTTGCGTTTTCCTTTGCATCTTCACACCTCCTCCCTCAGTGCAGAAATGACAGACAACCATTCACTTTAAGAACTTAAAGAGATAAGACTTTGGGGAATAAGAGGAGGCTTTTGTGCCCAGTGTGAATTTTTCTCTCGCAGCGGACTAAATCCTGTGGGTACTGTGCTGACCAAATACCTCAGACACATCCAGCATGACAGCTATCTTCATTCTGACCGGACCTCACCACTCCACTCCAAAAATGCAGGCTCTGTTTGGATTTGATTTGAAGCACAATGCATTTAAGATAGTTGTTTTAGTTAAGCGGACAGCTTTGAAGCACTTGTCAAATCCAGATAGCAGTCTGTCCACTGAGGGGACCTGAGTTATATCAGCGAAAGGAGAAAATGACTTGCAATTTTTTGAGTCTGGCAGATTCTAAGCTACTTCTCCAGAGATATGTGGCCCAACCTCTGTGAGCAGCATTTGTTTATGGTGTTTGCATTAGGCCGCCTGCCTTCCAAAACCTGGATGTTTTCAGTCCGATCCCCTCTTGTACGCTCTCTGAAGTTGGCACTGGCGCTCATACGCTCGCTGTGGGCCTATTTAAGATACTGTTTTTCCCACTTTGCCCTGGAAATTCTCCCCTGGTAGATCATTACTTCAGTCTGCTTGTGCCCGGTGATAGCTCCCTAACATTTGCTGCGCCTTGCATCTAATTAACACATAGCCTGCCTACAAACAAGGAAATAATGACTATAGCTGCTTGCGCTCTCTCATTTCCCAGCCAACTGCCCTGTGCCAAGAAATCGGGGAATTTGTGTCACCTCCAAGGTGTATTAAAAAAAACAAAACAAAAAAAAACGTGGCACTGTGACCATTAGCAACTACACATTGAACTATGCATCCCTAATTTATATCTACTGGGACAGAGCAGAAAGGGAGAGGCTATCATAAAGCAACCTGGGAATACCGGCAGTGTTGCTCTGTATAAATAGCAACAGACTGGGATAGCAAAATATCGGTAGCTACAGAACACAGCAAAGTCGGCTTCCGCGAGTGTAAAGCCCTTGGCATTAGTTCTAGAGATCAAAGGCAGCGTCTTCACAATATTGTGAAAGCAGGATCCGTTGCTAGAAAATGTTTTCACGGCTAATAGAATTGGCCCACGGCATCTGCCTGATTCGTTGTTTACGAGGAAGCTTTAGAAGCTGGTGGACAACACGCAAACGTGTTGACAAGTCATCTCAGTTTCTGAGAAAATTGCATCTTTTGCAGTTTTGGGGAACAATGCTCAGGTCAATAGCTTGCTATGTTATATTGATTGTTTTCTCTTTGGAGTGGCGGATGCGTTTTGACTGCAAGCACGGGGAGATGCATTACAAACTATTTCAGTATGAAATGGCTCCGCGGTCCCCAGCTGTTCACGGGTTCCTCTCTTTGTGCTCCGATTAGGTGAGAATAGAGAGAATTTAGTTTTCCGAGTGAATAATGGCGATCTGGTCTTGGCTCCACTGCTGAGCCAGCAATTTAAGGTGTAATTTTGTACGGCTTTTTTTTTTTTTTTTTTATACAGGAGGGAATAAAACCAGCTGCCTGCAAATCCAAAACTCTATTCATTTTCTCATAGTTAAGTATTTTACTCTGCGGTCCACATTATTATGCGATATTGGAAAATTTCCAGATTGGAATGCGTTATGTAATTGAGATGTTTGCTGTCAGAAGACATAAGTGCAAAGGGAGTTTTGCCAGTTATCATAACCTCAAGAAATCAACACATTCTTTGACACACAGTTTAAATGTAGCTGTTTTTTTTAGTTTATCAGTGGTTTGCAAGTGCAAGCGTACAGTAGCAAATTCAACTCTTGATTTCCCCTCATAAATAAATGACTTTTTCGTGTTCATATTCAATGCGCTGCCATATGAGTAAAAATACAATAAAACAGTAATATTGTGAAATTTAACAATTCTACAACCTTATTATTAAAACATTTATTACATATACAAAATATTTAAAGTGTAGTGCATATCTAAAAATATCACGCTTAATGATAAGGAACACTTATACACTATTAACTACAACTTTTCCCTTGATAAACTCCTAATTTGCTACTTATTAACAGTTAATAAGGTAGTTGTTAAGTTTAGGTATTGGTAGGATTAGCCATGTAGAATAAGGCATTAATATGTGCTTAATTACTACTAATAAATGGCTAATATTTTAGTAGTAATATGCATGCTAATAAGCATGCTAATAAGCAACTAGTTAAGAGACCCTAAATTAAAATGTTACCAAAATATTATATATTCCAAATAATTGTATATAATATTATAGTAATATATATTTAATTAAAGTTATAATTAATATGATATATTAAACAGATCATATTTCTCAAAATGTGGTTCATCCTTTTATATGAATGCATACTTTAATACACAACAGGGGCATGTTCATTTAAAGTAACAGAGAACTTAATACATCAATTAACCTTGTGTTTCATATTATTATAACGGGATGAAATTGATTATGCAATGGTGAAACTTACAGTCAGAAGAAATCATTACATAGCATCTTTTCCAGTCATATTAATGCCACTAAATCTAATATGGTCCAAATATGCTCAAGTTTCAGTTCTAATTACGCCAGAGGAGTACAGGAAATGACTGGTGTCGTCATTCTCTGACGCAAAGCATCACAAGCTAGTTGGCTCATAAGCTATTCAAATTACCTGTATAATGCACTTTATTATATTATCAAGAAACTTACAGCTAGAAGATATCAATACGTTGTGGTCTTCTTGTAGTTAAATAAACTTGGGGTGGCATCAAAAATTAGTGAGTGATATACTACATGGTTTTCCGAGATGTGCTCGTGTTTCATTGAATCGATGATTGAGAGAGAAGAGCACAGCAGGCCGGCGTCACAGACCATCATGAGGTTCATGTCAAGCTGCGGTGTGCTGTTAAAAGTTCTGCTTCGTTTCTTTTCACTTGGGCTTTCATTAAATGAGTTACTTCTGCAATCTCCCATGATGCCGCAGATCCCAGAATAAGAAGCTTAGATGAAGTAAAACAGCTTATAAATAAATAAGTAGATGAAAGTACCTGCTTGAATTTAAAGATTATAAGGGACAGAACAGAAACACTTCTTGACCTGTGCTTTCTAATTTATTTAATGATACCTATTGAATCCTCTAGTTAAACTGTACACTTAAGCCCATGCAAAAATAGTTATACTTATGTATTTCCTGCACACACTGTAGCTGCATTTGCATTGGGTATTAACTTGGTTTCAGTTGTTGGTCGACATATAATAACTCAGCATAAGCTAAAACAACTAGATCTGTGTTATCTCCTTTTAGCTTATTTTAAATGGTCACTTTAGGAGGTCATTTGATTGACACATCTGATGTCTGAGGTAGATAGGAATTATCTGGACTCTCTATAGACTATTTGAAATCTCCTAATGCACACATGGCTGGTTGCGGTTGTCTGGTCAGCTTTTTTGAATATAGTTTTTCTTCAAGTGAAAAGTTGAATAATCCCCAATGGAGCACAAACAGTGACCATACGATTTTTCCAGCTGCCTTGGTTCTGGATGTATTTTTTCCCCATTATTTTCTTCACTGGAGTATCCAGAGAAACTTCAATAAAGAGGCTGTGAACCAAAACAAGCTGCTTTGAGATCTATCACAACATTACAGACTTTAAAGAAAAAAGTTAAAAGAAAGAGAAAGTTCATGTTTAAATTCATGTTCCAAATTTGGTCATGTCAATATGCAGATATTGAGGTTGGATACTGGTAAAGTTAGGGACAGGTTTGGTGGTATGGGTTAGTTTATGAGTGGTTTAAGGTGTAAGGGATGGGTCAACAGTGTTAGAAATTAATTACAGATGTAATTACATGCAGGTATTTATTGTGTCCCACTTTATATTAAGTGTCCCTAATACCTGTGTACTTACACTGTTGTTACATACTAGATATACATCTAGTTACTATGTAAGTACACATCGCTATATACAGTAGTATCTACAGCTGTAATATTTCTGTAACTACACACATGTAACAACCCTCAGAGTGGTGTGTGTAAGTACAAATGTGTAACAGGACATTGTTAACAACACTTTTCACTTCACTAAGTAGTCATGTAACAGAAATTACATTGCTACATTTTGTAACAGCAGTATGTATAAGAGTAACTGGAACAGGAGGTGATCAGGGGGTGTAGTTGGGTTTAGGGA
>JAUCMU010000151.1:6880840-6894370 GCA_032275025.1 Enteromius treurensis
AAGTAGGAAACGATGGTGTTTGAGACTCACAGTATGTTATGTACATGTACTGAACTGTTATTATTCAACCATGACAAGGGAAATTCAGTTTTCCATTCTATGGCACCTTTAAAGTTTAAATTTTAGAGATTTTTTTTCTTTTGTTTTTCTTTTCTTTTTGTTTTTGACAGATACTTCTGTTACTTTAAGGGTCCCAGATCCAGTATACTTTTACATGTTTTTTCTTTCTTTCAGCTGTTTGCTTTCACTTGCAAAGACGGGCCTTTTGACACATACAAGTGCACGTACTTAACCGTTTAAGGCCTATACAGCAGCAAAAATAACTCAACACAATATGTTCTACATAAGCAAAATCTCGACATGCACAAGCCTCTCTGACAGCACTCAGAAACTGACAGTGTGTGCATATAACTGAATGAGTTCTGTTTTCAACAGCTGACTGCATTACAACAGCTTAAAATCACTTGTTTTAACTGCTTAAAAACATGTGCAAAGGATATATTTTCATGACTACGTAGCAGCAACATCACCTGTGCCTGTAATTGAGACGATAGACCGACATCTCTACAGGTTGATGAATTTCTTCTGGTTAATTGTACCGATCCCGTTAATTGTATCACCCATCCATGCTTGATGGTGGTTTTAAAGTGAGTTATGATGCTAATTGTAACTCTAATGGACGTTACCCTGATCTGGATATACTTCAGGTGATATTTTGTCAAAAGAATTCTGAAAACCTGTTTTCTGAGAATCTGTTTTCTCTTTATAATAAAAAGATTCATGCTTATTGGGATTTAAACGATGTGAGACAATTGGACTATAAGCAGTGAATGAAAAATAGGATGCTGAAATGTTCTGCACTGGTTGTGCACTGTATAAAGGAAAACATTATGTTTATGTTCATCTGCACTGCAAAAGGACTGTTGTACTTAATGAATCTCATGTAAAACTAGATGAGAAACTAGACTAAACTAATTACAAGCAACCTGAAATACATTGCTTGTAAAAAAAAAAAAAAAAAAAAAAATGTGCAAATGATCAGTATACCAGTAACCACCACCGATGTATGTGTGCGTGTGTGCATCTATGTGTCTGTTATTATGAATAGTTGGTAGTAAGCGTAAAATTTATTGTTTTTGTTTTGTCAATCATTTTATATTGTGCATTTTTTTTACTATAAAAATGCATTTTTGCTTTTGACTTGATTATAAAGTTTGCAGTGCTTCATGGGAGTAGCTTATTCCTTCATAAAACAATGCAAGAGTACAGTCTTCCTAACTTTGTTGTTCTCTATTTCTCAACATACGTAGGACTGCTGGGCTGCTGTCATGTCAGAAAAGTAATTTCGCAAGCTTTATAATATGCCACCTCCTCCACTGTTCAAATAGTTTCTTTAGCCCCCGATTTTCATCCCGCTGTTTTGTATATAGTTTTAGCAGAAATGAAAGTATGCACTTTGTAATATGCAGTCTATAAATACATCCCAGTGTGTTTCCTTTCGGCAAACACAGCGTGAGACAAACAGAATTAGAAATGGTGCCATTTTCTTCGCCTTGGTATTGTAAAACGTGCGTTTGTGGTTGTATTTATAAATATACATACATATATAATTCCTGTTATATGCATTCAGATTCTGTGGGAATCTGCAGAACTTTTTCTACATGCAGATTTCATGTGGGCCTGAATCTATCTTTTCTGACACATGAAGTGAAATAATTCACACCATATAGTGATTTTTTTTGTCACTCAATGTCTAAGTGTAACAAATTTGAGGAAGCCATGCACTTTTGGCATTATCTGTTTTTTCCCTATTTACCAGGGAGTCTTGTCCTCTAAAACAGCCCAATTAGAACCTAATCATAGCAGCTGCATGTAAGGTTTACACGTTTTTACACATAGTTTCCGATCACAAGCATATGGCGACTGTTGAGAATCCACTTAGTGTGAATCTATATTTGGAATATATTTCTTGCGCTGCTCAATTTGCAGTTAGTTTGCTTTTGTTGGCTGATGGAATTCACCACCCAGCAACATTCTCAGTTTTATCTACTTTAAATGATATCAATCCAAAATGTACATTAAATTTCATCTAATCAGAAATTTTCCTTGTGGTCTGAGGCAGGAACAGACTGTCTGGTTTTACTAAAGTTGCACTTATTGTATTGCATGTAGAGGAAATGAAGTCATTTAAAACTTTCCCTCTTTCTGATTTTGCAAGGTCTCAGATCCCCACGGATATATTTAAAAAGCCTGAAGTCGTGAAATTCCCAGACATATTCTGCTCTGGCTTTTTACTTTTATATTTGAGGTCCTTGATATCCCAATGAGGCATGTATGAGTAATTTTGAAATTAACTTCCTTTTCCCCCTAAGGATTTGTCACGCCCCCAGGCGCTCCATGTCTGGTTTATGTCTTTGTTTCATTCATTACTTATCTGTTCTTTCATTTTTTACCTGCTCCCTCGTGTCTCTGCCCTTGTTTGTAACTCCGCCCTCTCATTAATGTTTTACCCTCTGCCAGCTGTGTTTGTTCCAGGTGTCTGTCATCAGTGTGTCTATTTATACCACGCCTCATGTATAGTCTTTTGTCTGTTGTTAACGTTTCGTTGTCGGTTTGTCAGCTCTGCGTAGCTCGCTGCGTTTTCCCCAGTTTCTTGTTTTGTCCAAATAAATGTTTAAGTTTGCCTGCATTCCAACCTCCGTGTTCTCTCTGCCCGAATGTAAGCGCGAGCGCGAGTCTGACTGGCCTCTCGCGTAACAGGATTAATCTGACCTAGGAGGCAGAAATCTACGACGTGATAGTGAGCAAATAAGAAAATTTCAGTTTTGGGGTGAACTATCCCTTAAACTTAATATTATGCTGTTTCTCTGCACTATTATTCACATTAATACATTATGCATTTGGCAGATACTTTTATTCAAAACAACTTGCAAAGCATTCAACTTGTTTATCTTGTGAAATTGGACCCAGAGATGTTTCACATGCCATATTCATGCTTCAGAGATTAAAAAGAAAATCTATACGAAACGATACATACTGTAGTAAACAATCACATGGAACACATGAACGCCTTTGAATATATTTAACTAGAACTCATTTCTAGTATTAATAGTCGTAGTATTATTTTTGATATTATTCTTTTTGTCATGGGAAAGAAAAGGGAAGACACTCTTGCAGATATAAAAGACACTACAACACAAACGACAGAATAATTTATTCCTCCCTTTTGCATTCGATTCCCCAAGATGGCTTGAGAAAAGATAGCAGCTCCTTTTTTATCACTCTAATGACCTTAAAGTGCCATCATACGTGGCTCCATTACTAGTGACAAGTGTAAATTACACTGTCAATCTTCTCATTGTTAAAGATCACGTTATCCATTTTAAAGGCATCACCTACCAGCCATTTCAGTAGCCACGGAAAACATTCACATTTTGATGTCTTTGCATCTGTCCAAGCACTGCGTGCTATTTTTCAAATGCCAGAGTTCAGGAACCGCAAGCTCAACAGTGACATTTTTTTCACTCGAGTAATAACCTATAATTTCTAGGGACTATTTTTGCTTCTTCTGTTTTGTTTGGTGTTTGTTTATTTGTCTTCTGAGAGTATCTCTGAATGTGGTGTCATAAATGTTTTACGTCAAGAGTTGACCCCGTCTCCCACTGCGTAATTTTATTTGTCTCAAGCTTCAAATCCAAGTAGATGAGGAATGAGTGATGAAAGATCTCAAGATTTCAGGCTCTTGATCTTGTAACGAGTTGTCAGATGAGTCAAAGTTTGCTGTAAATAAACATGTTTGTCTCTGAGTTTCTTGTAGGCTTGCTGTATTCGCACTATTCAAAATGTGGCATATTTCTCTTAACGTGCAGCTGGTGCTGCCGAGGCGCCATCTGTCCCAAATTACAGAGTATCTTCCTGAACGTCTTGTCTCAGCTTTTGTCATGTATCAGGAGTTGACTTCATAGAGTCAAGGCTCTTTCTCTTCACAGCAGGCTTCCGCTCAACACACGCACATCTTTTAAATTCAAATATCATATAAGCTGCTCAAAAATGCACAGCTCCATAAATACAACCATTTTTCTTGAGCTATGGTTTAGTCATATAGCATACACTGTAAGCTTACAGAGCGTTTCTACCTTATCTGACACTTCAAAATGACTCTCAGTAGTGTATCCAGGGGTTAAATTGGGCCAGAGAGATCTGGAACGGCCTTGTGGAACTTTCTTTTAATAAAAGAATCAGTACATAGGCCCGAGTTATTTTTCAGTGAGAATGGCATTGAATAGAAATGACAGAAAGTAGCTTTAGACAGAAATGTTTTGATTTAACTTGTTAGCTACAACATGGCGATGGATTTTCAGAAGCACAGACTATAATGCAGCTCAGAGGCGACATGAATGCATTTACATTGCCATTTGATTAGCATAAATGAAGGTAATAAATGGGTATTATTTTAAAATAAATATGACAATTTGTTCTCAATATGAAATGAAAACCACAGACAGTTTGCTCATTTGTGTTCTGAAAGTACAAAAATATCTGAATGTGGTGTCATAAATATTTTACATTCAGTCTCCGGCTAAGTAATTTTATTTGTCTCAAGCTTCAAATCCTAGTAGATGCAGAGGGAGTGAAAAAAGATCTCAACACAGCACACATTTGTGTAATAACTCATGGACAGGATTTTTGTGCTGTTAGATCTTGAATTTTAGGTGCACATAAAATCCAAAGGCATATATATTCTAAGGGGTCATTTATACAGAACAGCTTTCCATCCACTACACTACTTTTTCATTCATTTTCTATGCAAAACCATTGCTCTTGTGTGTCTCATGAATGAAAATATGTCAAGTTCAACTTGGAAAAAAGAATTATCTCAATGGTTTACATTTTTCCAAAACAAAAACCACAGTCTTGTTTGAATGGCCACTAATAAACTAAATCATGCAGTCAACATGTAACATGTTGTTTTTTGTACTAAGTAACTGCATGCAATGTACAGATCTGGGCTGTGGCAGGGTGCGTTAAATTTGAAATTTCTCCACATTACAGATAGAACCGCTGAATATATGTCTCAAATAGCAGAGAAAGGGATGATTTCCTGCATTTGTACCAATTGGATTGTCTGATATGATCATGGACAGACCAGGTGTAAATGCCCTCCAGGCACTCGTAAGATCAGAGCAATCTGACCACCTCTGAAGGTGGTTTAAGAGCATTTTCCTCACTCTGAGTCTGTATGTAGTTTTTGTTCTTTCTATGGCATAACATTCCCTCTTCCTTTTTTCCTAAGATGTACATTTTTCCCCGCTCTGGACTGTTTCTGTCTGCTGGTGCACTTTTGCCGTTGTGGTGCCACAAATCTTATTTAGAGCAAGATGAAGGTGCGCGTCCCATCTGATGCATGGAAGCTGTGAAGAACTCGATTTATCTTCTTCTCTCAACCACTGAAGAGCACCAGTACAGCATCTGTCCCTGTCTAATGGCTCTGGAGATAACACCTGGCTCCAACAGAGGCTGACACTTCTGCTTTTTCCCATGAGAAAGAGGCAACCGGAAAGAAGAAGTCAAAGGAATGATTATCACATGCTGTTGTTGCAGGAAGCAGTATTGACGGTTCAGTCATCATATTCATCAGTGTGTATATGTTCACCTGGAATCCATTCAGTTCTGCATTCAGCATTTTGTGAGAGTTGTGTGAGTTTTTATTTATTGTTTTTATTTTTAATTTTTTTTTCAAAAAAGGCCAGATTCAGAAGTGAATACATTAAGCAGGTACACAACCTTTGCAAAAGATTTTTTTCCCCGGTGCAAATAACCACTAACCACCCACTATCCAGCAAAGCTATAAATATTAAGCACTATCAATAAAACATAAGCTATTTTACAGCTTATGTTCAGAGGTCTGGGGGCTTTTTAGCAATTACTGTAAATTAAACATTCAATAAAGACCTTCATAATGTTACCAAAGGTTTCTACTTTAAATAAATACTATTCTGTTTATTGAGCAGTAATATAGCATATTAGATTGATTTTTTTTTTAAGGATAATGTGACACTGAAGACATGAGTAATGATCTTGAGCGATAGTACATGTTAACATTCTTAGTATAATTTTTAAACGTTTATTTTGCTAATTGTTCAGGTCAAGTCACTTTAATTTATATCTAATATATATTTAATTTATATCTCATCTAGGTGTTCTTGTCTCCAATGAAGATCATCTCTTTGTTCTGGTACACCATCTTATCTGTATACGGACTGAGGAACAGAATAAGAGAGAGACAGATTGATATTAGCGTAGAGGCAATTCTTTTTACGATGTAACAAGTACATTGTGTGTTAAGGGGAGTGTTCTCGGTTCCGGCTGATCTAATTAATCCAGCCTAACAATCCTTTAACAGATTTGATTAATAAATGTGTATCAGCGTGTTATGTGTAAGCCAGAGTAAAGAGATGTGTCTTTAATCTAGATTTAAACTGACAGATTGTGCCTGCCTACCGAACAGTATTAGGTCAACTGTGGACATATCCAAATGACAATGATGAATTAATAATAGACAAAAGAGGATCTATGACTTCTGGAAGCAGCTCTTTTAATAGTTTAAATGGAATAAGGTCCAACATATTTGTTGTTGGTTTAGGTGATTTAACAAGTGTATACAATTCTTCCTCTCCTATGGTAGAGAATGAGTGGAACTTTTGCGATACTGTAGCTGACAGCTGCACAGTTTCTGTTTTATCTCTAATAGTATTACTCTTGGAAGTAATATATTGCATAGTCATTACAGCTGTGGTCTTGTGGAAGATCCGTACCTGTTGATACTTTATTTTTTGTTAATTTAGTCACTGTATTGAATAGATACCGAGGGTTATGTTTGTGTTCTTCTGATAAAGAGGAAAGTAATCAGATCTAGCCCTTTTTAATGCTTTTTTGTAAGTTTGCATATTTTTCTGCCAAGCTAAACGAAACACTTCTAACTTTGTTTTCCTCCAGCTACGCTCCATTTTCCGGGCTGATCTTTAGGGTGCGAGTGTGCTCATTATACCACAGAGTCAAACTGTTTTCTTTTACCTTTCTTAAGCGCAAAGAAGCAACTGTATTTAAAGTGCTAGAAAAAAGAGTGTATGGTTCCTGTTGAATCATCAAGTTTTTCTACTCTATTGGACATTAGATGATTCAGGAAGATTACTTACAAAGCAGTCTTTTGTGGTAGAAGTGATGGTTCTACTATACTTGTATACAAGGTGCATCATTTACAGGTTTATGTACATTATATGGAGTTTACACAAGTGTAGATAATGAGATATTCAGAATTTCAGCATCAAAATATTTGTGTGCCAGAGAAGTACACGTACTGTAAAATAAAGTGCTACCGTTATGGCTTTACCCAAAGGCATTCCCTATTCACATTATTTGTGGGGAATAAACTTG
Organism: Enteromius treurensis; assembly: GCA_032275025.1. Lineage (NCBI taxonomy): Eukaryota > Metazoa > Chordata > Actinopteri > Cypriniformes > Cyprinidae > Enteromius > Enteromius treurensis. Next base: position 6,888,275 of record JAUCMU010000151.1, read on the forward strand.
CCCAATATGAGTCTTTGATGTATAGCTGCTGTTCTCCCCGCATTCATACCATCCATTTGACTAATATAACTAATCACATTACCATTTGTCTGACTTCATATCCATGGAGTGAAATATCATCATTACACACTTGCCTGCTCAAATGCTGCTCTGGCTTGGTAATTCAATTTCCATGCAATGCAATAATTTAAAAAAAGAAAAACAAATAACGTGTTTCGTAGTGCATTCAAGTATAGTGTGTCTTATTACAACATGATAGATGTGTGTCCGATGTTTGAGCGTGAGTAATAAAAGTAATAAAATAAAGCTTTTGAACGTGTTGGTGCCACAAGACACAAGACAAGCCGAGAATAGTTCATGCATCATTTTTATTCAATTGCTCATTGGTGGTTTTTGTATCAAAATGCCATCTATAATTGCATAAGTATTTAGCTATTGATTGTTATCTGACTCTCTGGGATACACAATTGGTCAATCATGGCCAAGCGTAGTTATAAATAAAACTTATTTATCTAAAGATTATTAGTGTATATTTTACAAGAAAATACTATTTAGTCTATTTACTTAAAAATTTTACTTTTCATAATTCAGTGTATTACCTACTTATAATTCCATATAGATTTAAAAGCCATTTACAGTTGAAAATGTTCTCTAAGTAAACCCTATATCTTCCCTATTTCTTCAGTGTTATTCAGAATTTATATTAAAGTAATATTGTTGAAGTGTTTGTCTTGTTTTTTGACTGATTATTTTGTACATTATCTAATGTAATGATTAGTTTTTTTCCTTAGCAAAAGTTTAATATAGAAGACAGAAAAATAATTTTTTTAAATCAATAGTTTACGTCCACGTACTATTTGTATATTTGGCAACCGTCCAATGAGTGGGATATGGGAGATGTCTAGTCAACCAGTTATTGTAGCAAAATAAACTAAATCGCAACCCAAAAGTGGAGTTGAAATAAAATTATTTAAAATTTTTCAGTATAATATATAGGTTAGCATTATAATTTAGTTGAAATTATTTAAACTCACCATGAAATCAGAACCAGTCTTTTGAGCAAAATAAACATCACAAACAAACCACAACTAAAATATGTATACGTTTTGCAAATAACGCATTTCGAGAGGAATCGCGAAACGATTTAATCCCGCACAGCTGGCGGCTCATCAGCTAATCAATCCCCTAACCAACCTCCAACTTGAAACTTCAAACCCCGCCCTCACCAGGGTTCATACCACTAGGGTTCGGGGTTCGCCGTTCTCCCGGGCTCGCTCCCCTGACAGCATGCCAAACCAGCAATAATTCTATTATGAGGAAAGCGTGATCTCTTGAAATATAAAATATCATTATTTTCATTAATAAGTTTTTATTATATAAATGTAACATGAATTGAGCTGAAATTATGTGATTATTTAAAACAAGTGCCTTTTTAAAAACATCTATTTTATCGTTAATTATTGGCAAACTAAGGATATTGAGCTACCAAAAACTTGCTACTAAAAAATGATACTCTTAAAACTGGCTAATAAAACCTGCAAAGAGCTATAAAAATCCTTTCAACTTAATCAGACTTGCATCATTTGTTAATCTTATTCAGTTTTGTCATTACATGGGAAGCATTGTACGCACAGGCGGCTGTCCTTGTTGGTGCCATAACAGGGAGTAAGATTAGGACGATTTCAACGGGAATGTGATTGTTTGAGCCAAGTGGTGCCAATCCAGTGTTCATTTTTCAAATTGGAGTAATACTGTACCTCTATTTTCCAGTGAACTTATATTCAGGTCTGACTGCTTCTGTTTGTGTTAAAATAATGTAAGACAAAGGTCAGTTTTGCCAGTACTTGAATTTCACCTTTTTCCAGTTAGGTGTATTCCCTGTTGGAAAAAAAAAAGGCATATGCTTGCTAGGTATGTTTTGAAGCTCCTTAGTTAGCCATAAGCTTGTTTAAGCTGGATATCTTTTGAGTAGTTTATAAGCAGGTTATGATTCCTGAGCAGGAACTAGTTGCTTAGGACCAGTTTATACCAAAACAGGATTGTTTTATTTAAGAAGTTAAATTACGATCTTATATCAACACATACAAGCTGTAGAGTCTGCAAAATAATGTTTTTCATGACCGCCTACTAGCTAACGTTGTCAAAAGAACTTAGATGTCACATTACTGTTTTTCCACCGGATTGACAACTTTTCCAAAAAAGAGGATGTTGTCGTTTTTTAGGTCAGTGATAAAGATCATGAATGGACTGTCAAAACACAAAGATGACATTGTTTTGACAACCTGAAATGAAATCATTGGCTTTTCTGCTGCAGAGGTTCCTTTCTCATCCATATCCAGCCTTATGCAAAGCCTAAGTGATGCAAAGTGATTTTTTTATATGAATTAGTTCATTAAATATCTTGATTGGTTATTTTTAAATCATAATTTAGAAACTGATCTAGAAACTTTTGACATGAAGATCATTTCCTTTGAAAGTCCCATGAAGTTGGCTTTGTCTGTAAACATATCAGCCATACCCAGCTGTTTCAAAATATCATCCAGGTGATGTGATGCTTTGAGAGAGAGCTTGGGGACACAGATGTTAACTTCTCTGAAAGACAAGAGAGATCATTGACTGGTTGGTCCATCTGGAGAAATTAAAACATTTGAACATCTACAAGCTTTTAGGAATACGTCCTTATTTTTAATACATTTTAATAATTATACCTATTTTCTTCCAGCTTTCAATATGATGTATAGAGATGGCCATCTACACGTCTTTGATGGTCTTATCAAAAATCTCAAGTGGGACAACCAGAAACATGGAGAAAGAGTCTAAATTCTAAGTATGTGTGTGTGTTTACCTTGAAAATATATGTAAGTGAGAAGAAATATCAAAGTGTCAGATTCCCATGTTTTTTTTTTCTTTACATACATGTTAATGTTATCCAAGGTTTCTTTGACACTGAAATCCACAGTGAAGCCCTCAGAGTGGTAAAACTCCTTAATCTTCTCCGAAAACTCAGGAAGGGGCTTCATTTAGTCACTTACATATAAGGCACTGCCAATGTTAATATCCACCCCTGTCCTCTGCTCGATTTCTCCCAGGAGACTGTGGAACATCTGGTGCATTTCTTCAGTGCTGAAGACCGAGCTGTTATGGCAAAAGCCACTGAGAAGCTGCTTTTTGGTTTCACCACCAGCTAAAAAAAACAGCTCAGAAAGGGCCATGGACACACTGAAGATAGAGAAGAAGATATTCTTGGACTGATAATCTGGCATTTCTACAAGCCTCTTGTACAGGTGAAAAGCAAAATCATTGCTCATCTTTATCAATGACTGGAGTTTAGCACTGATGGTTGTGGTAAAGTCCCTTGATTTTCCATGAACTGCTGCAAAAGCACAAAAGCACAAATCCACAAATACATGATGTTCTTTTCCATGGTTTTCGTCTTCACTCTCAGAAATAAAGGTAAAAGAGCTGTCACTGGGGTGGTACCTTTTCAAAAGGTATACTTTTGTACCTATTAGGTTCAAACATGTACATTTGGACACTTTAAGTAGGTACCAAAATGGACCACTTGGGTACAAACATGCCCCAGTTTTTTTACCTTTATTTCTGTAGTTTCTTTTCTTTATGTTCTTCTGTTCCTCTAATAGATCAACTTTATATATATTTATATCACACAATTCACACAGTTCAAAAAATATATATTAATAATTGTAAGATTCATCTTGTGAATGCAGAGATTACCTACCTTTCCGGACTGCTGCTGTTTCCTTTTTTATTTGCAAAGAAAACTAATTATTAAAATAATATAAAATATATTGATAAATTATAAATTATTAACTACTAAGAACAGACTCAAATCAGTGCAGCCAATAAATAGTGTTTATTTTCAAACTGATTCCATATTCATTAAATATATTTTATCAGTTACAGTAGATTTTTTATATTCTAGTGGCCTCCTATAGGTGAACTCATGCATATCGATGCACTTGTTGTTGATGACTGTTTAGGCTGGGTAAAGAGAAGGGAAGTCACTGACCTTCAGTTTCAATAAAAGATGAAAATTGAAAAGATGTGACGCATGTGTGCCATTACAATAAGAAATTAGCCTTACAATGTTTACAACAGTTTTGAAATATAAATTGACCTATACCAAAATTGACCCCAATATGTGTTGTACACACATTGAACAAATAGCCAGAAATATGTATTTTTATTACTTTTTGATTGGCATAGTGAAAACAAACACATACAAACTGCAGTGAACTAAAAACAGACCAATGAGCAAACGTTTCAGCCCACAGCTTTAGTCAAATGACAAATCATTACAAAATTTAGAATTACAGTTTAGGGGGTTTTCCCTTTTTTTTTGTTGCTCCACCCAGCTGAGGTCTTTTTAGAGCATGTACAACCCCAGGACGTGATTTGAGGGGGCCCGAGTCAATATGCTGTTTGTGGTCCTTAGAACCCATAGCAGAGACCCTGGTTGACCTTTTTAATCAGCCCTCAGGGCTACCTCTCCCCTGCTGTCGGTGCTTGCTGCTGTGAGGTCGATCTGCGTTTGCACTATAATTTGTGCGTATAATTTTTTGCCAAGTCTCCATAATTCAGCATTGTGTGTTACAATGCTTCCCCAGACATCCTGAGAGCTCATTTGCTAAACCCATGTTTTGTTGAAGGGTTCTCTGGAGGGGCTAAAAGCCCTTCAGTTGCCAGTAAGTCTTACATAATTAGAAACTAACACTAATGAGAAGGAAAAGGACAAATGGAGTGGAATCAATGGCTCATGGGGTCAGAAAGAATTAATACCAGGCTGCTGAGAGGCCTGCAAGCAATTAGATGTAGACTACTGAGACACAAGTGCAGCTTCTTCTGATCAGTCAGGCACAGGCAGCAATGAACTCTGGAAGGTGGGATTTAGGACTGGAGTAGTGTGAACTCAGCAAACCGCTGCTCTGTAACAACACCCCCTAGTCTTTCTGGCACTTCAATTCAAAAACAAAATGAACTAATAAACACTAGTTAAAGTAACTGTATCTACGGTTCTTTTCTTTTCTTTCTTTTTTTTTACCCTCACAATAGTTTCCAAATCATTTTGATGGTACACTTACTTCTAATACAACAAATGGCTTCTGTTTAGTTCCCACAATCCCTCAAAACATCTGTTCTGGGAGAATGTAAGTTTGATGAGCTGGTACAACATTTCATGATAAGGGTAGACTGCTTTACGGAAGCAAGAAATGCACGTGTACAACTATTCACTGTGGTTGCACTCACTTATACTAAGGTGGCTCCAAATTGCAACTACGTTAATCCTATCTATCTTTACTATCCCTATATTAAGGGATAGTTCACCCCCCCCTGTCCCCTGTCCCCTCCACGTAACCCTATAGTACAATTTTGGATAGTATCACATACGTCAACATATGCAACGTATGAACGCAGATACGCTGTTTACGCTCAGATCAAAGTGTAAATAAAGTGTAAACAGCCTATCTGTGTACGGTGCATTCTCTACAGGGTGACTTGGAGGATAATTGTTGAATAAAGTCATTGCTTTTGTTTTCTTTGCCATGATTAGTAAATTTAAATCAAAGTTTTACCACCCACTTGTGATGCTTAGAATCACCCTTGCTTGGCAATAATACAAAAACTACTCTTAGTAATAAAAGTGTCTGGCAACGAGTACAAATATCTTTTATGTTATTTAACAGCCTCCTTCCTAATGGCCTGGCATCTGTTTAATGATGTAATGAAGATCTATAAAAAATGATGCCACAGATTGCATAATATAACAAGAAGCTAAAGTTTGTAGACAAACTTTGATGTCGGCTGGCAAGCCAACCTCAGCATTCTTGGGGCAAAAGAGCCAGAGTACTTGTGTGTTCGGTGATCTTGAGCAGCCCCGCTGCAAATAAACGTACAACAGCAATAGTTGTTTGTCTATGGACCAGCGGCGATTTCTTTAAGACTGCAAGGGAAGCTCAGCTTCCCATATAATGTCACGAAATTAATGGTCAAATTATGCACTATTTTATTAACAATTTATTGACTAAAAATGCATTAGAAAACGTTCATCTCAAAGACGAGTTCGTTCAGAATCAG
>JAUCMU010000151.1:6898619-6912523 GCA_032275025.1 Enteromius treurensis
TCTATCTATCTATCTATCTATCTATCTATCTATCTATCTATCTATCTATCTATCTATCTATCTATCTATCTACCTATATATATATATGTATATAGTCCTTTACTAGCTGCATGTGTGCATTGCAATGACTGTTCAGAAAAAAAAAAGTAGTTTTAACCGTGCAGGACTGTGGGAAGTGGGACCACTTCAGCAAAAAAAGGCTTACTGTGTTAATCTACTATGTGCTTAATCATGTGCACCACCAAGCTTCATACAAGACACCTTGGTCATCAAAAATCTAATCTGATCAAGCATGCCTTGTGTTACAGCGGAATTCAAAACTTTTGACACCACTGAAAAACTGAGCAAACCTTAATTAGATAGGACGACATATTGAATTTAGCGGTCTTTACAAAGGTTATACACTGTATAAGCATTTTATGCTGTATTTTTGTCTTTTAGAAATTTTAATTCGGGAAGACAATTTGACATCTGAACACTATATATTGTTAACATTTTTTACAGTCCATTGAATTCAACTGTAGCTACTTCTATCACAGCCTCGTTTTCATTCCTGTCAAAAATTAAACGTGACGCTGCCTTGACTAAGGTCTATTAAGCACATGAACTCCTTTTACTCAAGGTCAGATGTTCTTGCTTCCGATGCAGTATAAAAGGCTATATGGATAATTGAAAAATCATGTGTGATAAGATGCTCATTAAGTTTTACACAGATGTGTTTACACAGCTCGAGACACCTCTGACATGTCAACAAATAGCTACTAAAACATTTTTAAAACCCGTGTAATTTTCCATTTAAACGTCTTTAAATTGTTATTATCGCAATTTATAATAGAAATTACAAAAAATAAAATGATTTTTATGTGTGGGCACGTTTTTATTTTATATCATAGTCATCTTTATTACATAAACTTATATGAAATATGATTTAATGCTGCCCTTTATTTTAAGGTGCCCATGGTGTAATTACATTTTAGTACTGAGCAATGTTTCTTATGGTTAGAGGTATGTTCTGTTTCCATGTAACTATGCATCATTTAGTGTTATTATAATAGTAAGTACATGCAACGTGTAAGGGCACCTTAAAAATAAAGTCTTACCGATTTCATTGGTAATAATGGCAGTGATATGTATCTGTGAGTACTTCAGTTCATTAGTTTACGTAGATTAAGTACACTATTAAGATGAGTAGATAACATTTAGCATGAAACTCAGCTGTGGTCGAAATGTTCTGCTCCTCAAGTATTTAGTCCCATTTCTTCATGCGCTCACCGCTCTTCATTCGTGCTTTATAGCCCCCATTTGATCACATGACCACGGATTGGCCAATGGCAAGCGTTATCTGCTTCCTCCAACCTGTTACAATGTAACATCCCCTTGAGCAGCGAAACTGATACAAATGCACGCGACAGCTGTCTGTTGTTGATCCATGCTTTTGCATTTCACCACGACCCCACTGGAAACAATGGTCTTTAGCTAACAAAACCCGGATACAGGGACCAAGGTATGTAACAGTCAGACACACCAGGAGCCCTAATTTTAGCCTTTGCTTTTAGCACAGTAGCATTAATGGTTAGCTAGCTGAGAGATGCACCGCAAGAGATTAACCATATAGTCTATTAGTTAATCTAGTGATCTGCTCTTAAAACCTATTCATTGTGTATTTAGGTCTCGATTTGTTTTGAAAGGATGTACGTCTTTCAAATGCTTGATCTACAGAGCAAAAAGCTGCATTGTCCTTCTCGTGAGCTGTAATGTTACTGTCAATAAATGACCGCTATACATTCATTTCTGGGATCAAAGCAAAAGTTTTACACAGATGAAATATTGAAAACATGTATTATATGATCTTATGGCAAGTGCTGTTAACGCTTAATAACGTTTTTATTAAGAGGCAGTGCCCACTCACAATGTTAAACAATGTTTTGTTTGTTTGTATAGGATGCCTTCATTCTAGAGTGTACAGGATATTATGTGTGTGTGTGTGTATCCCATGTGACACTTTTTATGTAATTGTGCCTGTTTAAGCTCACTTGAGGGTTAAAGTACAACAACAAGAACAATATGGCATATGTAAATTAATTAGAACAACATATTTAAGCTACATATTAGAAATACAAAAAAAAAGAATGAATAAAGAAAGAATTATACAAAACGTTACAAAAAAAGTAATTTATTTTTAAAAACACCTAAACAAAATTGCATTGTCATACACATCAAACAACATAACAATTGTGATGATGATAAAAAAAAAAAATAACGGTAATAATACCAGAATTTATTTTTGCATGTTGCATATAAAATGTACTTCACTCCGTAATCAGGGAAGCAGTACATTACAAAACCAAATTACTCCTCTTGACCTTGGGCTGGAATTCATGATGCAGTTTAGTCTGGATGTCTTATATTGACGTAAATAAACTCCAAGCCAAATGTTTCCCATGACAGATATCTGCATAGATCAGTAGCTACAGAAACATCGCGTGTACTTCTTCGCGTGGTTTTTAAGGAAGAGGGCATGTGAAGGGTCAGATACTGAGCCAGCAACAACAGCAAGATTTCTCTAAACGCTTCAGCGAGTGCTATGATTGGCTGAGGTAACAGTGTATCTGAAAGACCATGTAAGCCTAACCAAACACATTCACTAAGACATTTAAGCTGTCATTTACAGTATGCTGAGAGGCTGCGGCTTAACAAGAGACGTGCTGAATAAACTAAAGCCATTAAATGATGATTATATGCTTTATTATATATATATTATTATAATCAACACAGTCATCAGAATAGTAGCTAGTTGTAATGGAAACCAGTCAGTAATCTGGTTAATAATAAATGCATATTAATCAGTCCGGAAATTTAGCACTAACACTGATATAAAGTATCCAGTCCTTTTTAGAACTCTGTTGGTTTTGAAAATGCTTTGAAAAATCAGTTCAAAGTTTAGATGAAAGTGATCGCCGCCCTTTGATTAAATCCAGTGGGCAGCATTCAAGGATTTACCCAAGCTCGGACTCGGACAGCTTTTGTAAGGGTGACAGCTGGAATATTGTTTGCAAGCATGTTCATGATGTTAATTTATTCAAATACATTACAGCGATTTTAAACACACGAACTGCAGGACTTCAATAAGAATGGATTAAGGAACTTAAATGACCTTATAATACAAGACTCAAGCGCCTTAGATAAGTTGTCTCTTTATATTGAAGGGTTGATAAGGATTAGGAAAAATCCATTCCTAATCAGGTGAATAGCACACACTGATTGACTAGTGTCAGGTTAAGTTTTTGGATGGCTCGAGGGGGATTCACTTTGTCTCTGTTGGATCAGTGTGTAAGGAGAAGTGCACGTTACAACGCAAATGAGTCTCATAATGCCACTCCGCTGTCATGCGTCTTCTCACTTTACAGTGTAAATTAGTCATGGTGTCTCAAATGACTGCTAACATCATCCTGAATGTGCCAAAGATCGCTACAGAAACCCAACGCAAATAGTCGTTACTTAAAACAGCACTGTTCAGATACACTTTCGATTATCGTTACAGATAAAAAAAAAAAAATGTTCAGCAAGACACAATCTGAATATTTGAAGCTGTTTTGAAATCTGTATGTATTCAAAATAATCATCAATATATTGAAAAGCAATGTTAAAATCCAGAAGTAATGGCTCTGTTTTAGAGAGGGACGGTTATAGTCACTGTCATTCCTACCTGTGATTAAAGTAATGGCTATTACGCTCACAATAGTAATGTGAGGAGTCAACTGTTGACACTTGATATGCAGTGGAGTGTAGGGAAAACTGACACACTGAAGTTTCCATACCTTCTCTGTACATACTACTAGAGAAACAAGTCACTTAAAATCCCTCTTCCTCAGACTAGAAATCTGTAGTCCTCGTATTCATTTTTAAGGTTAATTCCTGTAAAAATCCGAAAACAAAATAATTATCTGTTGTTTATCTGTTATTTGTTTACTGGTTTTCTACAGTCAAGATCTCTTTTAAATGCGTAAAGTAATCATACGCTCTTCAGTGTGTGACACTGCACCACACTTTGTAGATTTTCCTCCCATGAGGGCAATCTCCCTGGCAACCAGCCTTACAACTTCCTCATTTCTGTTTACCCTGCCATTGTGTTGTGTCTTTGACACCATGTTTGCTCCCACCTTTCAGTGTCGGCCATGGCAGCAGGCATCAGTTTGTTGAGTGACCTGCCCTACTCCACCGGCAGTTCAGCTAACAGCAGAGAGTCCAGCACTGACATGGAGCCAGGTAATAAACTGCTATTACGTACCTGTGGCTGGGAAATATTTTAAATGGTTAATGCACAATCTAGAAATTAAAATAATTAAGGTGAGATTCTAATTTGCAAGGACCGAATGCAGAGAAATATTTCTTTACTGATTTACTTAGAAACAAACCAAAAAGAATTAAAGATCATGAGGAAAATATTTGCATTGGAGTTAACTACAATACATTTTTTATAAAAAATTTAATTTAATTATACAATTTAAAATTGTAATAACTTTTGGTTATATTGTGATATTTTTAAGATGAAAAGAAGAACACTAGAGCTTCTTTAGACTGTTATTATTATATTATAATAGTAATATACTATTATATTATTCTAAAGACATTCATAATGTAATACAATTTTTTACTGAACAGAAAATTAGCTTTAGAATTTTTTTTTTTTATTTTGCTAAATTCAGCATTTCCATTACAGGAAAAATTTACATCTTAAAATATATTAAAATAGATAACTCTTATTTTATATGTAATGGATAATGTACAGGCACCCCGCTTATTACACTGCTACTTGCCAAATAAGGAAAAAAAACTGAACATGAATGTGAATTTGAAATATTTTATTGGCAACATTCTCATCCTTCCGCGAAACGATATAGTACCATGTGACTAACATTCAACCATAAGACAATTTATATTATCTACATATGAATATATAACAACGGATGTATTTTAGTTATTTATTGCACCTTATGTTGTCCAGTGTTTGTCACAAGATGGCGCCAAACGGTAATCTTTGTTGGCGCGGAGGGATTTTAAACAAAAGTAGTGCCAGCTATGTGTTATTACTTTGGAGCGTTATTATTTGAAAAGAAGGAGCCTGCAAATGTCTCAACTGACCAATCAGAATCAAGCATTCTAGAGAGCCGTGTAATAAGGAGCCTTAAAGGTGCTCTATGCGATCTTGTTTGACGTCACTTCCGCTGACGTATCACGAAAATAAAAACTAAAGAGAGACAGATACAGAACTAGCATATCTAAAGGAACTCCAACCGTTAGGTGTGTAAGTATGTGTATGACAAGTCTTATTTTATTAGTTACAGCTGATATATTGAAAACTAGTCTAGAAGCGAATGCCAAAGACTGTCGATGTCGCATGAAGGATTACATATCTTTGACTAAGGTTGCAGAAATACCACCACTGCAGAATATTAGCAAAATGAACTTGTTAAACAAGTAACGTTACCATTGCAAGTTGTTGGAAGCACTTCAAAGCCAGCTTTTAGCTGCTAGTAACCTAGCTCGACAATACTTTAGTCAGTTTAAGCAGTATAGTTACCTCCGTTTCGGATTTTCTCTTACATGAGACAGCTTTGGAGATAATTACTATTTGTTTATTGGCGCGGGTGAATGCTATTAAATAGAGTAATTGTGACTGTACCTACCTGTGCAATAAAAAACTTGCCACCTGTGCATCAGTTTGAAAGTCCATTTCATTATGTATTTCATTATGCATTTCATTTCTATTATGTGCACGCGCATTAAACCCCACCTCTTCTTGCTGATTGGTTGGCCGAAGTTTGTTATTGTTTTGGTGCACAACCTGTACCCCTATTCTGTTTTTTAGTATTGAAGCCTCTGTGTTGTCTTTCGAGAGCGGGTTTTTTCCCAGTGTTTTCAGAGGGCAGACAGCAAAACGATCAAGTGGTTATGCATACGGTTTGAGATAAAAATTAAATTGAGCTAAAATCCTGCAACATCGCATAGAGCACTTTTAACTAATTCATTCAAAAACGCTTAACAATTTAGTCTTTGAGCAAGTCAGTATGTCATTTGCTGAAAATTACTCATTCAAACACGGATTCATTCATCAAGGCCATACTTATATGGACCTATTTTTGTAAATGGAGAAAGTATTTTCTAACGTTTAAGTTACTCATTATGAACTACCTGCCTATTGAACTGTGTTGTTAAACTAATGGTGAATATCAACACAGTGTTGACTGCCTGCAGCTGAATTACAACTGTGTTTACATCTGACAACAACACTAAACAGTGTGCCTAAGTGATTAAGCAGTAATTATTTTGTGCGTTAGTGGGACATTTTGCAAGCTGTAAGACCCCAGCTCTGTAAAGGTAAGCACTTTTCCATGCTAGGGCTATGTTTGGCTGTCCATATAGGATATATTCACCTCTCACCACATGGAGTGGGTTTGTAGTGTCTGTATTGTAGATATTTGCTCCACTCTTGATCCTTTATTCTGAAATGGGTGCTCAGCGTTACAAACAAGCGTGCTGAGTCTGTGCCTGCTCGTTTCTGTACAGCCCCACAAGCTGTGGTTCACACTCTAATATCTATGAATATGATTCTGAGGTTGAGAGTGTCTGCACTGAGAGGGTTATTCATCTGTGGTCTTTGCAATGTAATATTTGCTCTCTGAATTTTAAGGTGATGTTTGGCCTCTAATTTTTTTATGTTAAAAAAAGCTTTTGTAGATGCATGTTAATGTTCATATCAGCAGTTCGTAGGCTGATTCACTTGCAGTCTGAGAAATAAGATTTCTTTTAACATCCTGACTAGTTAAATAGAGCAACATTGATTTAACCAGTCGGATATGTTTGGGGCAAAACTATTATTTCATTGTCATTATTTTTGCAGTTATGTTCTTTAAGGCTACTGACGCAGCAATTACACACTTCAGCTGCAAGTGTGAATTTAAAGGAACACAACAGCTGCATTCACTAACTGAATCTTGTGGGTTTTACCCTGAAGCTTTATATGCAGGTACAATAACAGAGGAAAAATCAATCTTGATCCATTTGTGCATGTGTAGTCAGTCTGTAGACTCGGGGGAAGGAGTCTGTGGGAGGCATTGAAATGCCTTTAAATGTTAATATTAGCTTGGCTTCTTAAGGGGAATGAACGTGAAATGATGGTGTTTACATGTTATTAGCTATTTTGCACACTTTGGCAAAGGAAAGTGTGTGTGAGATGTGTAATTCCTTCAGTTAAATACATAAACATGGTGATGAGTTAAACCTGTGGCAGTGTTGCAGGCTCATGAAAAAACTTAATGATGTGCTCCAGTGAGCTACAATGCTATTCAGCAGTTTAGGATGTTGTAGCTGAGTATGGTGCTTTCAGGCTAGCATGGATTTTTTTAAATACCTTTTTGTTTACCTTTTATTTTTTTTAGTTTGCATAGATGAGCTTTTAATGTGGCCATCAATTTAAAATGAAACAAAAAATGATATAATTTTCATTATATTTAGGCCCTAGTAACACACATGCAGTACCAGATGTCTGGCCAATGTGTTTGTTCATTATTGGACATTAAATTAAGCATCTACTGTATAATATATTAATAAAACATTTCCCTTCTGGTGTTAAAATAAGATTCTTTATAGATGTAGATTTCCAGTAAATGTTTTAGCAATGTTTGTGAATGCACTCATTTCTTGCTGATATTTGTTACGTTTAACTTCTGTCAATAACGTCTGATGCCATATGACCGGTTTGTGTACGTTTTATGTAGATTTTCCATGTAAAATTACATAGAAGTTTTGCAGTGTTGTTTTCTACTGTGCTAATATGTAATGAGTAATGGCTAAAGATTCAGCTTTTTCATCACAAGTATAGATTATATTTAAACAGTTATTTTAAATTGTAATATTTCAGAATATAGAAGATCCTTTAAAATAGAACACTTTCCGGATGATGAGCTCTGCCACAGATATCCTGCTAATTTATGTGCTCTCACCGAGTGAAGCTCAGAATTAGAGTATGAGTTATAAAACTATTTTTGCCAATAAATCAATTATCCTTAAAGTTAAAGAGCTAATGTTTATTCTTTCATCTCCCCCTTTCCAGGTCAGTGGGGCAGGTGTATGGGAGAAGAATGTGGAACAGGGGGGGTTCAATCCAGGACAGTGTGGTGCATCCACTCAGAAGGCTGGACCACACATCACTCCAACTGCCGGCACTCCGACAAACCGGAGAGCCAGAGGCCATGCTTTAAGGTGTGTGAATGGCACCAAGACCTCTTCGAATGGGAGGTTTCAGAATGGGGACCGTGCGTTCTAGCCTCATTCCATTCCAGCAAGCTCAAACCGAGGATGACTGAGTGCGTCACGGCCCAGCACGGCATCCAGAGGCGGAAGGTTCACTGCGTGCGCACCTCAAACCGCACGTCGGTTACGGAAAGGATATGTGAGTTCTTTTCCCCGCGGCCGGCGCTCGAACAGGCCTGCTTGATCCCCTGCCCTCACGACTGCATCGTATCTGATTTCTCCTCCTGGTCCGGCTGCAGTCGAACATGTGGAATGGGTCTCCAGCATCGGACCCGACATGTTTTGGCGGCACCGATGTACGGAGGCGCCAACTGCCCCAACCTCACCCAAACAAGAACTTGTGCAAACCTTTTGCCCTGTCCGGTTGGGGAAAGGGAGCATCACTACAGCCTTAAAGTTGGCCCCTGGAGCGAGTGCAGGCAGCCGCAACACAAAGGGCTCTGGATGAGCGGAAGGACCATGTTGGACTTCACCACAGGAGATACGGAGAGGAACACCGTCAAACGACACATCCAGAGCTCCCAGCACCACCGTCACCACCTCCACCACCACCACCACAGCCTGAAGGGCTTGGAAGTTGAGATCGGCTACCAGACGCGCCAAATTCGTTGCGTGCGAAGCGACGGCAAGAACGCCATGCTGAGGTAAGAAGCCCTGAAAGTATGCAGACGCAACTGGTGTGTCTATTCAATTTACAATAATCTGTGTACAAGCAATGCTTGCCTGAGAGACAAACCCTCTGAGAACATAAACCCTTTTAAGGTCTAAATCCCAGATTATGCTCTTGAAAGCAAGGTACTGCTGCTGCTTGTGTGAAAGGAATTGCTGTGCTGCTGGATTTTTTGAAGCGACTCTGTGAAGTGGGCCTAGCTAAATCGGTTAGTCCTCCATTAATCTCCTTCCTGCTGCCGTACTATACAAGGTGAGCAGAGAAACATCCCTCTGGCAGCCGCGAAGGCAGCAAAAGAGAGCCGGACCTCTGAGCAGAACACACTATGGCGTGATGGAAAGGATTGAATTTACTCTTTTGCTGCAAATTCTGCATCCATAGCATGAGTTTGGAACTACGCTGTAGTTTGTGCTTTATTCTCATTAGTATTAGAAGTCGTTGAAATGTAGCTCATCCTCCTCTCACAAAGAGTATGGATTTCCCACAAACTGAGGATAATGAATGCTGGAACTAAGGCAGGCTTTGAACATGACTTTAAAGATGCCTCCTTTGCAAAATATTGATTTGCAGGCAGGAACTCCTGAAAAAGGTTTTAAGTCTCAAATGTAGACTTTCATGTCTTTGCTGTATTTTACCTGTGTCACTGTGCTGTCTGCTGCCGCTTGCTGTCCAAGGTAGTTTATGTCTACTAATATCTCTCTCCCTCTCTCTCTCTTTCACCTATGCTGAAAAATTGTAGACCCCTCCATGATTTCTAAGTAAGAGAACTTGCAAAATCACAGGGTGAACAAATACTTATTGACCTTACTGTATACATACATATATACAATATATATACATTGATTTCTCTGTTTCAGCTGTTTAATATGATTAAAATATATTCTCTCAAATTACTTATTATGCACTAGGAGTGTAACCTACACTGGTCTCATGGTTCAGGTCGATTATGATTATCATGTATTGATTAGGTTCAATTAGATATCATGATGCATTGCCAATGCACTGTCAAGCAGTCATAAATTCTGCTCATTCTTGAATGTATCAAACATCTAACTAAACTCAAGTCTGGGCATAGAAGACAACAGGAGGATTTAGAACAATACTCAAACATAAATACTAAAAGTGCATAATGCAAGGAGTGTACTTTTTAGTACTTATAGAGTGCAGTATACTTGCTTTTTAAACATTTAAATATTAACTACTTATATTAATTACTGGTATTACCCCCTGCATATTTTATTTGACAATGAAATTATTTGACACATTTTATAAGACAATGACCTTGCATGCATGTCAGCCTGTTGTTGGGGACTCTTAAAACCAAAATATAAACCTTTCATAATGCATAATAGGGGCACTTTAATTCCGACACTCCTGTGTCGAAATGCATCCTTCTTCAGAGTTGACACACTACTGTGCTCACTACAATGCACTGTTTATACTACAAATTGACATAGAGTTGAACGAACAGGCAAGTACCTAAATTGATGCATGGATCTTTCACTTTCTGATACTAGTTTGAAAAATGAATTTGTTTGCATTGAAAACAAGAAAGAAAACAGCTTTCCATCAAACAGAGAGAGGATAGTGTACTTACAGACACATTATCTGAAATTAGTTTACAATAAATGCAGACAAATTTAATGAATCATTTATTATTACGGGTATAATAATGTGCAGTTATAAAAATGTTTGAAGTGATTCCTACCCAGTATATTGCTGAAATGGCCCTTTTATCCATAGGAAGTTTACATATATGATTTCGGATGCAATTGTACATACAATTGTGTAATGGCATACAGTAAATATGTTTTATATCTAATGGGTGGATTACAGCCTTATATGAAGTGCAAGAGCCATGTAACTATAAAAGCATAAAGCAACAGTGCTTGATGTGTCAGTTTAAACAGACTGTAAAATGGGGATCATCCCTAGTTAATCCTCATGTCAGGTGAAAAGAGGCTGCTAGGCCTTGACATGCAAATATCTTCATTACTCACGCTTTTGGCATTGTCACCTGTCATTGGCTTACGAAGACAAAAGCATATGAAATTAGAGTTGACGTAGTGAAATTCTTTGGGTGTTGTGGCATCTATGATTATTTCCGCTACAGGCAAATCTATTTCTGCCAGCAAGACCTGACTGTATTCTGTCTGCATATGTATGTTTTATATATGAATCTTAGTTAATTCAGTGACTGAAATGCCTTTTGTCTGTGGAATAGGCAGATGTTCTTTCTTTTCTTTTTTTTTTTTTTCCTCATTCCATGTCTGTTTAATATGGATTCTCAAGCATCCTCATTCACAGTTCAAAGTAGAGGAGGGTGTTGTGGGGTATGTAGAGCAGAATGGGGTCTGACAGGTTTACTACAGGTGTAGCATAACAAGCGAGAGGCCGCTGTGTTATTTTACAGTGAGTCGGCGCATTCGCTCT
Organism: Enteromius treurensis; assembly: GCA_032275025.1. Lineage (NCBI taxonomy): Eukaryota > Metazoa > Chordata > Actinopteri > Cypriniformes > Cyprinidae > Enteromius > Enteromius treurensis. The sequence continues at coordinate 6,910,036 of JAUCMU010000151.1, forward strand.
AATTAACATATTCATTTGTGAATCCTGCGTGCATGCTTAATGAAATGTAGTGATTTGAATATTTCCCACCTGAGTTCAATTTCTGCAGTTTTTCCAATTATAGTCTAATTATCATTTAAAATGAAGTAAAAACGAATGCTACACAAACGGATTAGGGTATACACAAGTAATTGAATCGGGTGACTTATATGGATGAATCGCTAATTAGATATCCAATTTGTTGTGCATTTATTCATATTTTATACGGCAGACGATGCTTCGTAGGACACATAGGTGAATAACTCATTTAAATATCCTTCGGTTTACTTGCTTAACACTTTCTGGTGTGTTTGCTATGCCAAAAAAATAAATAAAAAATCAGATGCGTGTATTAAGAACATCTCTGTCTTATTATTAATTTTGTCTCCTCTTGCCACAAATACTCTATTCATATGAATAAATATGCAAATTATGCACTGAAACGTTGGCTATGTTGCTATGGATTCAGAATCTTTTGTGGGGGTTTGTAAGTTTGTTTTAACTGAATCACAAATTGCATTCATTACGCCCTATTACTGTAAATAGTAGCAGTGGAGGAACAATTGATGGCATTTATCTCATAAAACATATTCTCGCTGTGTGCTTTCAACTCTAAATGACATAGACTTTCATCTGTTCTTTTTGGCAGCATTGAAATGTTTGAATATGTTTTCTTTGCGCCTCTCATTCCTAATTTATTTGTTTTTTTGTTCCCAGTCTTTGTACCCTTGACAACGGCCCTGGAACCTTTCAGTCGTGCATTATGCCCAGAGACTGCGAGACCTCTGATTGGTCCATTTGGAGTCCGTGTTCAAAGACATGCAGGGCATCAGATATGTCGCCTGGTTTTCGGATCAGGGCTCGAAGCATAATGCAGACTCCTATTGGACTAGGCAAAGAATGTGTCGCTCTTGAAGAAAAGGAAGCTTGCAACATCATCGGAGACTTACTTCCAAACTGTCCTAGGTTTGTGTTTTAGCCTCCAAAACAATAATTAATTTCCTACTGTACATGAAAATGTAAAAAAAAAGTTTTTTTTTCTCCAAGTGTTCTGTTCAAGTATTTATTCACTGAACCCCTGTTGCATCCGAGCATAACAAAGATTAGAAGAAGCTAATTAATGAGATTAGGGTTTTGATCAATAGCAGCAGACTGGTTTTTCATTAAAACCGCTGCTTTATGCATCATAACACTTTGCTTAGTCGATGCATTTTCATTAGTAGTTGGTTTCCTACCGGAAAACAGGAAGCTAAGCCTATTAGTATCTTTCAGCGGCAGCTCTCTGTGTCCATTTATCCAATGCAAGTTTTGAGAGGAGCCCAGCACGATATAACGAGACTAAAGGGCCAAAACAAAAGAAGTGTGTTTCACCACAGCGGGCGTATGCTTTTGTTCTCCAGGTATGTGTGGAAGAGCACAGATTGGGGGGACTGTCAAGTGGTCCCTCTTCTCAGCCAGCAGGACAGACGGCTTAACAATGTGAGCGTTCTCTGCGGTGGAGGGATTCAGACCAGGCAGCTGTACTGTGTCCAGGTCCCAGACAACTCCACCCCTCATCAAAGAAAAGAGGGTAAGGACCAGTGTCTGAACGTAGCTATGTTCATTTTCCTCAGCTCATTCATTTTGGTTTAAGAAATCCTTATCGAAAAGTCTTTTGGTTAGCCATTGCATTGGCTGTGTGTAACCATGCCTGTTTCGAAGATTAGAGATAGTTAAAGGGAGTCACCTTGCTCTAAAAAATTAATTTCGAGGAGCTCCACTAGCCAGTGAACGCAGCGTTTGGATGGATTCAAGGCATGCTGAGCTGAGAAAGGCATACAGATGAAGATGACTGCTTTCGATCAATTTTGTTTGGGGATATAGATCAATGAAAATCAACAGTGGTGTTTGCTTTCCACCTGACCCAGAGGACTCTCACACTAATGTTAACAGAGCACAGCTAAAGTAAGAGACTTTCAAAAGGTTTGCCTAAACTTTTGAACACTTGTTTGACAAAAGTCACATTGAGAATCAATGCGTTTCAAAGTCAGTGCAAAATCGTTTTACTTTCTTACTGCATGTTCCTGGTTTTATTGAGAACTATTTATCCAGTACATTTCATTCTAAAACGGAAACATACTGTATTATCCTTACAGTCCTCTGAAACAACTTTACTTCAGCATTGATGTCTCTTAGACCATGCAGTCTGCTGGATAATGTTAGCCAAATAGGTATTTAATATCAATTGTTTGTGATTATTCTCATCCAAAATACAAGTTTTTGTTTACATAATGTGTAGTGTGTATATTTTACACAGTATGCATATATAAATACACACACATACATGTATACATTTCAGGGAAAAAAAATGTCTATTTATTAAATATAATTATTTATAAAAGAAGTTATACTTTATTCAATTCAAATTTATTTGTATAGCGCTTTTCATGATACATATCATTACAAAGCAGCTTTACACCAAAGTAATGTT
>JAUCMU010000151.1:6912623-6944345 GCA_032275025.1 Enteromius treurensis
ACGGGATGACAATCCCATGGTAGAAACAGAACAAATAGGAACAAAATTAGCGTAGCTGCTGTTCAAACTAAGAAAATGAAGATTTGTTAAATCAGAGCTAAAAGATTAATAATGAACATCTGATCAGATATAACGGCAGGAAAAGTTGAGATGCTTTATTCGAATGCTTGGCTAAAAAGATGCGTCTTTAATCTAGATTTAAACAGAGAGAGTATGTTTGAACCCCCAACGTTATCAGGACGTTATATATGAATATAACTATAGAGATGTAAATACATGTAAATATTTTTAAATTATATACTGTATGTGTGGGTATATATATATATATTAATAAAATAAATATACACAGAACACACACATAATATGCAAGAAAAAACGTTTATTTTGTCTGTGATTAAAAGCGATTGAAAGGATCGTTTTAGTAAATCCGCATTAAACCTGGCTGGTGTGTTACTCCCGTTTCACAATAAAACACATTTCTGATGTCTGTTTTTGCCTTAAAAATATAGTTTCACTTTGGAGATACATGCAATTTCAGAATTTAAATGTTTTGGCATTGGCATGAAAGACAAAGTCACCCTATTTTCCAACTGCAAAATATTGTCTTATTGTAAATAATTTATCTATGCATGTTCCATTTCTTTTTGACTTTGTAATGTTTATTTCAAAAACTTGTTCTTCCTGTGAAAATAACAGACTTATGTCAGCATTCTTCAACTATTTTGTCTTACAATCAACCTCTTATTCAGATCTGAATTGATAGAGAAAACCAAATCCCTTCCCTACTTTTTTTCCCCGTATTTGATAATCTGTCTTTTAAGCTAAATGCTTGCATTGGTTTACGTATATAGGTTCAAAATTAATATTATTATGTGTGGGAGTTGGTGCTCAGCAGGAAAGATCAGAAAATTATACTTATTAAGCTGAATTATATTTTGCCTAGAAAAGTTACTAAATTTGCCTGACATATGGATTCTTTCTCTTTATACCTCTATAGTGTCCAGGCCAGTGAGTGGGCGTCTGTGTACAGGAGAATTGCCTTCTGCGGTGCAGCCCTGCTCCATACCGTGCCCACAGCTGTGCCTGCTCTCATCCTGGTCCTCTTGGGGTGCCTGTCTCCACGACAACTGCATGGAAACACATGGACGAAAAGGTGGGCCAACATGGGAATGAAATGTCATCAGTGTAGAAAAAAACCCATCCCGCCTCTTTAATTAATAGGAGCTATAAAATCCACTTTAAATATGTGTTTAAAATTGATGATTGGTACACCTCTCCACTGAGCTGAACCCAGAGGTAACGGAGTATCTAAAACTGACACCACTTCTGTTGAGAGGTGATAACATCTGTCACTGAAGCGAGCTGCCAGAGTTCTGCCCTATAATGAGAGAATTTAGCAGAGGGCAGACTGATGTCACACGAATCAGTCATACATAAGTGGTGCTTTCAGTCAGAAATGACTCATTCTGGGGAGGAATTGTAAAAATAATCCCAGCTTTAAAACAGTGATGCACTTTTATCAATCAAATGCTTTACTGAAACAAGATGAATATGATAGAATAGAGGTATGAATATCTAAATTATTAGGTTAAAAATGGGAAAATGATGTGATACAATGTGATGCAATAATTTTAAGTGGCAGTATAGACATTTATAATAGTACAAGCCTTCTCTTTCAAATAAATGCTATTCTTTTGAACGTTTTAAAAAATCTTGAGCACCAAATCAACATATTAGAATGATTTCTGAAGGATCATGTGACACAAGATTGAAGAATGACAAATATATTGCATCATATATTATGAGTTAGAAATTATAAAAACATTTCAAAGTATGTGTAAAATGGCTTATTTATTTATTTTTTTGTGTGTGTTAAATTATTTTTAATTAAATATATTATTAATTAAATAATTAAAATTATTATATAATTATGAATTAAAATATATTATAATAAATATAAGTCAGAGTGAGCTACATAATGAAAAAAGATACTGAAGTCTCTAACTCTAGATTGCACGCTTGCAGATATTTTGGCGATATTCTGAAACTCTTGAGACAACTCACAGGTCACTTTTTTCCTGGCAAGAAACCCCTTTGGAGAAGGATTTGCTTTTCATGTAAACTGATTGCTGTCTAGAATATTTTGTGATGTGCCTCAGTGGGACTGTCTAGATTCTCTTTTCTTCGTTGCTTAGACTGCACCTTGTTAGACAAGAGTGTGTTTACTGTTTTCAAGCCCTTCACCTCACTGTTCAGAGTATCGTTTGATCTTTGATATTGGATGAACAATGCAGAACTCCGGAGCTTTCAGAAATTGAAAAATGAACTTCTTTCCTACACATACAAACAGATTTCATCAGAGGGGCATCGTGGACTTGTTTTTTAGTTGTTTTATTAATATTTCTAGTGCATTACAAATCTACAATTGCCCACAGGAATTTTTTTTATCCTCTTTGTGTCATCTTGTGTGAACGTAAGCGTGTGTGGAGGAATGAATCGAACACCGGCTTGGTAATGATTGTAAGTGGCAAATTCTATCCAGCATTAATGTGAGTAGGGAGCATTGAAGTGGGACTGATAAGGTTGTGAAGTATTGGAAGTGAAACGCTGCCTGCAGCCCACCAGTCTTTCCCATGAATAAATCCGATAGCTCCTGTGAACCTTTCAATTATTAATATCCGCAGGGATGTGTCTCCCCCAAATTGTTTTTCACAGTCTGGAGGAGGGCATTGGCCATCCAGGAGTTTCTTTTGGTCCAGAAACAGTCCTGTTGATGTGTGAACTCTGTCTGCATGCATGTTCTCCATGGGAGTATGTCCTCCACAAAGCTGCTCAGGTGTAGTTTCAGAATGATCTGTAGTTGTAATTTGTTCTTTTATTGTCCTGGGGTTGAGCTGATGTCATCTACAAAAGAGGAATGCTGCTTTATGAGCTCAGAGGTGCAGGAAGTTGTTTGTTCTGTTCCTTCAGTATGTCATGTTGTGTCTTTAGTGAACAAAACATGCATTTTAGTGCATGTATATATCAAAATATTGATATACATTTTGTGTGTGTGTAAAATGAAATATTTTGTATTTTTATTGTTGAATTAAATTTTATTTTGAGACATTTCATTTGTCCTACTTTATTTTAGAGCTGTTCTCTTTCCAATATATGACACCCTTCTGTGATGACAGTAATATTTATAAGTGTCTGTATAACAATTATTAAGGCTTTATGGATGATGGATTGCATAAAAGTCATTTTGAACAAATTAATTTCATTAGTGCAATAAGTTTCTGTAAAAGTGCAACCAATTACCCCAGAAGCAGGGACGGTTATAACAGTAGCACTCTTTATACATAACATTAATTTATACTATTTGGAGAACAATATCACATTTTTAATATGCTTTCATTTCTAGCAGACCCATATGGGAATATTATATCAAAGTTTAAAATGCATCTTTACATAGAGGTACAGATTTTGGAACAACACTCTTCTACAGGGCTGTTCCTATTGGTTTATTATTTGTGGAAGCTTATAAAAAGTTATAAAACAGATTTATGTTCACTGACCCCACTTTTTTTTGCAGAAAATGTGATTGTTTTGAATATGTTCGTGGGAAATTTTGTGGAATTTTAGAACAAATGTCTGCTCTTCTTAGATGTACAGTAGGTTGTAATTTATGTCGTTTCAATTATTTTATAAGTGAAGCAAATTGGTTACTGGTAAAGTTTTAGATTATGTATGTGATACATTCAGATCTCTCATCACACAATGCACTCATGTCTCGTAGAATTGATCATTTTTGTGTCAAAGCAATGTTGAGAGCTGTAGGGTGTTTGGATTATTTCAAAGGCTTGGCTGACACTATGATTTTCCCAGGACTGCCGAGTCAAGCCCCCTGGAGGGGTGTGAGATAAACCAAATCCCAGTACTGGCATGCAGATAGTCAAGGGGCAAAGATATGAGGAGTTAGTATCTACTCATCACAGACCGTAAACAGGATCAGATGGTATCCAGACAGCTAGCATCCCACCCTCATGTTAGTCATCAGATCATCTTGTTTGATAAATTATGCTTGGAGTAATGCCCGATTCATCTTTTTCCCGCTTATTCACTGTACTGTAATGCATATTGATGTCAGCCAGAGCTGGCTTTGAAAACGTATGCCAATTTATAAAATATTAGTTAGTGCTGGCCTAAGAGGGTTTTTTTTCTTAATGAATGACTTGAATTAAAAACGATGATAATCATTCTAGCAGCACAATGCATATTTTTTAATGGGACCAATGTTTTGACTTTGTGTTTAAGTAGTATTTTTAAGTGTTAAATGTTCATATCCCAGTGCTATTTCATTCATGACTGGCATCTCAGTTTGCAGTCATGGCTCGTAGCTTTACAACTGAGTAAATGAAAAGAGTGTATTCAGGCAAATTACAGCAGAGCAGGAGTAGGAATTTATTCTGCTAACAAAAGCTGTGACAGAAAGTCTTTTCAAATGAGTTTCTATTAAAGGCTTATTTAGCCACCGCTAGAATTTCAGCTCAGAACTCTGTGGGCAGAACTGGCACTCATTTTCCTTCACAATACCCCTAATCCACCTGTCTCTCACTCTGCTCATAGGCTACAGGCAGAGGAGAAGAGAGGTGCTGGAGGAAGGATCAGAAACAGAAAGCTGTGCCCATCTACTGGAGTCAATGCCCTGTGAGGATCCAGTGTGCTTCCTGTGGCAGGTGCAGTCTGAGGGCGCCTGTGTACCAACCGAAGGCAACTGTGGAAATGGAACCATGACTCAAACTGTGGCTTGTCTCAACTCAGAAGGTACACAGGAAAAATATTTTGAACGAATAAGTGCACATTTATTATGCAGGCCAAGTTGCACACCAAGAGGGTAATACACTAGTTTAAAGGTGTTGAATAAAGCATAAGCAACAGTAATAGTGCTGTTTTAGACAGCACCGCTAATAAATTGCCATATCAGAAGGATTCTAATATCCACCGGTGGCAAAAAGATTGCATTATTTTTACGGAAGATAGTAATACAAAAATGTTTGCATATTCCATAAGAACTTTGGATGATTTGTATACCTATAAAGAATTCTGTTATTGAGAGGGATCCAATAAAGGTTAAGAGCAGCCTTACACATTGGTTCATGTCATGTCACTGTCACATGGTTTCGTCAGTTTAGCATTACACTAGCTGATATGTGGCTGTAGAGCTGTCTGAATGTGTTTCTCTCAGCAGCATGCTTTGGAGATCGGTTAGTCTGACCCGATTTAACCAAGCTTTGTCATTTATGAGAGATGCCTTGAAGATGAGGAATCCAGTAGTGTGAACTTGATGAAGCCTTAGCAAGAGCTTAATAGCCCATCTTTACAACCTGTGAAACTGATTGCAGCCTTTTTGCGTGTTTTATTATTGTGTTTTAATAGATTATTGGAGGATACATTAAGGAGGCTGGGATTTTAACTGATTAATGTTCCCGCGGAGAATCGACACAAAGGCCTGAAAGGTGCGGGTGTCTGAAAATGCCATAATTAGAACCGGTTATTTTTCTCATAATTCTTAAAAACACATCAAATGTGCGATGTTAAGTTAACAGCAGTGTCAAATGCTCTTTTTGATCTTCTCCACACCTCAATTGATAAGCTAATTGAGTCAATTTGACACAATCAGGTGTTTTGGGGGATGAGAAAGAGTGTCTTATTAGTTTTTCATTTGCAAATTCATTATTTCAGACTCGATGACTATAAAGGGCCTCGATGTTATTATACAAATTTGGTCTGACCTCATTTTAAAAAGAGCAGCTTTCTCATTTGAATACAATGCTGCTATGTGAAATTTAATTACCCAGTATTTATAGGTAAAAAAAAAAAAAGTGTATCAAAGAAGCGAGTAATCATAGCTAACAACACCAAAACGGCTCTCTTGATTTTGATAATTATGTTGATGAGAAATCTGGTTAAATTAAGCGTGAAGTGTGTCCATCGCTCATTTGTTTAACCGTTCAGCCCAAACCTAAGAAAGAGACTGACAGAGTAATGAAGGATTTTTGGGCACGTGTTATTTTCATTGCAGCTTTCTTGACTTCCTTTTGCCACAGTTAATTGGGCTCTGGAGGACTAGGCATTTCTTTCTGTTTCTGCTTTATTTCCCAAGAATGAGCATATTGATGCATAGATATCGGGGTCTGTTCCTCTCTGACCACGAGAAGGGGCATTTTTGGCTACACTGATGTTCAGACTGCTCCAGTTTACTGGCCAATTAAAGCTCATTGCATAGTGATCTATATCCCTTGCTTCTGTATTCAAGGGCAGGACAGAACTCTTTTTACAGTCTTAAGAGACACCTGTCGTGCAGTGCAAAGCCTGATTGAAATCCAGCTACAGCCTTGAATTCTCTAGCGAGAATGTACGCTCTGGACTACTGGACTTTTAACTATTTGCGTCAAGTCTGGTCAACACCGCAAACCATTTTGTCCAAGAACTGCTTGTTTAAACAAAAAGGCAAAGGATTGGCCTGTCAAGTTATCAAAATCTGTTTGCTTAGTTTATGTGATGTTTAGGGGTGTTTGTAGATAATCAGCTGTCCATGAATATTTCTTTATTCCAAAATTTCTTTGTTTTACGAGTTTGCGCTTGCTTGTAATCAATCGTAAATAAAAGAATAGATTTAAACGTGTTTGGTGTGCTGTCCGAGGAGAGGGCTCAGAGCTTGGCGGACTGATTGATTTGAAACGGATATATAGGTGTACAGATGTAACATTTTTGAGCAATTAATGTGTAAGAAAATACCAAAAAATTGTGTTCACCAACATGGGGTATTCAATTTGACAAATGAACAGCTTGAATGGTCCAGGGTCTCTTAGATGCACAGCAGCATGGAATGACTCCAGGGAAGGAAGGATAGGAAAGAAAATAAAGAAGACAGCACTTTTATAATGGCTTCTGTGAAGCATTCTATCACAGTCAAAGAATCTCCTGTTTCAGTGGAATTAAATAATGTTTCTGATCCTGGTGCTGCAGTAACCTCCCAGTGTGAACTTCTTCGTATGTCCAGACCCTTAGTTCTCCAGCAGCTAACCCACGCTGTGGGCAGTCTAATAAGGGCTCTTGTCAGTGAGGATCTCTGAATATCAGCTCCAGGTGTTTCTGCTTGCCAGGTTCTCTTAAGTGTTCAACTCCGTCGCGCAAACGAGGAGTGGCAGTTTCCATCTCTGGACTCTGTAGCAATTCCGCATTTCCTTAAAGGAATTCAAATAGACTAGCGAACTCCTCCGAGAAACAGAATTTGTTCATTATTTTCACTGCACTTCAGGTTCAGTGTGCAGCCCCCGCGTTCATTTACTCTGATGACAGAAGCTCTATTACAGCGGAATGTGAAGTGAAAAAAAATCATAAATAAAGCAATTCCTCTGGCAGCTGCGAATGTTTTACCGCGTCCTATTAGAAAATGCTTTTATTTATTTTTCACTTTCCTTAACATTTTCATACCTCGAGCTTCGCAGTGCTGACAGCACGGTGAGGTCTGTGTCACTTAGCGGCTGTGTGGTGTGATGCCGCATGTGAAGTTCTGCGGCATTAGAGCTCGTGTGTCAGTCAGAGCGCTTCAGCCGAGGCCTATCTCTAAGGCGACATATTGAGGAAGTCAGTCATTTAACTTTGTGTCAGCACGTTACTCAGATTCATTGAATCCTCTAGTAACGGTTGTAATTTTATGCTGGTTTATGACCTCGGCGTTGTAGTTCTCCAGCACTCCCAAAAAAATTCACAGACCACATGAGAGTGTCGATATACTATCAGGACCAAAGTCACCTTCTTTCTGTGTTTTTTTTTTTTTTTTTTTTCTCTACTTTTCCCTCCTTAAATTTACAACTGGCTAAAATCGTTGTGACCTCTAGCTAATCAACAGCAGAATCTCAGTGTAATTATAGCTTATGTCAAATCCAACATAGCTTTAATCGATTCATAGGGGTAGATCGGACACTGGCAGATAGATGTGGGAAAATCAATTACAAAATACATCTGAAATGCACAACAAGTTAGCTGTTATCTCAGGTTTGTATTCATGTTGCTTTCTAGCTGAGGTGTTAATATTGATAAAATCGTTCATGTTTTCGCATGTTTGCTGATGTCTTGACTGTGCAGAGCAATACCTAAGGTTACAGATTCAAATGTACATACCGTAAGTTATTATAGTGCTGTGAAAGTTCACATACTAATGCATGCAGATAAATGCATTATTTAATGTTTACACAGTAACTGGATAGTGAGTTAAATGGTTTGATATATAAATGGTTAGATAATTTAGTTCATTTTTAAATCAAGCCAAGATGTGACATTTAATAAAAGTTGCATGCTTTGTATGGCTAAAAAAAGTCAAAAAGTTAAATATCAGCCATAGTAATATACCCTAGTTAAGAAATTTAGGATTGAAAAAACTTTTGAAAAGTCCCTTGAAAAGTGCTTTTGTTTTCATTATATATGTATGTCTTCTGTGTATTTTTATTAAGTATTTACACACATACAGTATATATTTAGCATATATTTACATTTGTATCTTTATATTCTTATAATTTATAGTACATTTATTTAATAAGTAAACATAATGTGTTTTTCTGAATCATATACTGTGTATTTATGTATACTTAATAAATATACACAGTACACACACATTATGCAAACAAACACTTTTATTCCAGATGCGCTTAATCCCGATTATTCGTTTGAAAGCTCTGCTTATTATTAATGTTGAGAACAGGTGTGCTGCTTAATGAAGTGTAGAAATCATGATACGCTTTTTCAGGATATTCTTTAATGAATGAAAGTTCAAAAGACCAGCATTTATTTGAAATTGAAATCTTGTTTAACATTACATACATGCACATACAGTACTGTGTGTCCTAACTCTCTCTTTTCATTAATTGAATGCATCCTTGCTGAGTGGATTCAAAAGTAATATAATTGACCTGAAATCTAATATTTTGATATTTAAGAGTTACTTTTTTCGATTGAAACATACTGCAGCACACATGCACCATCATACTGTGGTGTTTTATAGTAACCCCTGGGATTAGTTTTTATTCTCTATCTGGCCCATCACACATGCTTTAGTCATTTCTGCCATTCAAACGCTAATAACATTTGCCAGGTAGCCACGTGTGGTGACAGGATGATGTGCTGATCAATGAGAACTGTAATCTATGCAGCAGATTAGAGGTTTGCCGCTGTGTGGTCTGTCCCAATAAGGCCATTTATCTCCTCTGAGCGTGGTGTATTCAGGGGTGTGTTTGATGGATTTCACAACATCTTGCCCTTCTCTGCTCAGAGCTGGAGAAAAACATGTGGCACTTCATGGATGAGTGCTGAGCTTTGTGCTTCTTTCAGAGAAGTCAGTTTAGACGCATGCTAGTGGTGTGCTGGTCTGTATCTGTAATATTGTAGGACTTTTCAGTTGATTATAGCCTGTTTTACGTTCTGTGAAACAATCTGCAAAATTTAACCAAAAATAATAGCAGTTGTAAGGACATGCTAATTAAAGCCTTTAAATTTGCTCTCAGCAGTGCAAGCTCAGCATTTAAATGTAGACATTTGTCAGTGAAAAGACTGACTTTTCTTGGAGATAACGCTTGCTTTTACACGATGGACTTTAGGATGCAAAGCATACAGGGAAAGATGGTAGACTGTACAACCTTGACACTTTCAAAAGCAAAAAAATGAAATTCATTTCATATTGTTCTTTAATGCACAAGACATTTGTTACCCATGTAGAGAAAGAAGAAAGGATTCTGATTTCTTTTAGTGTGAAACATGAGAAAAGTAGCCTATGTAGGTATGTAATTTAGTGATTATGTGATCTGTAAGCAGAACGATGGTGAACGTTCAGGAGTTAAGGTTTACGCGGGCGTGTGTGTGTGACTGTGCTACCTAACTCGCTTTTTAGAGCACATTTTCCAGAAGAGTAAAAGTTAAAGACATGCATGTTTTTTTTTTGTTTTTTTCTAGAAATTCTAAAAAGTTCCTCTATCATTTAATCATATACACTTCTTTTTTTTTTTTTAAGGAAATGAATACTAAATTCTATTCAACAAGGACTCATTAAAAATATCACAAATGACAGTTTTTTAATATTTTTAATGTTTTTTGTTTCAAATAAATGACTCACACTAACAACTGTGAGTTATAAATTCAGACTTTTTATCAGAATTGTTGTGAATGATATAAACTTGCAATTGTCAATTATAAATTCAGAATTTCAAGAGATTGAGAGTGGTATTAAAAAAGTGAAGTGAAATCTACAAGATATAAACCGAAGTACTGTGAGACTGGAGTACAGTGGAGTGATTATGCTGAAAATTGAGCTTTGCCATTAAAAGGAATAGGAAACTTTTAAACATGTATATGCTATTATGCTTGAATATTTCCTGAAAGAAAAAAGTAGAAGGTGTCACTGGGGCGGTACTAAAAGATTAAAACATATTTGTACCTTATTTACCCCTAAAGTCAAAGTGAGCTTTATTTAGTCAATTCTGGACAGGACATGCAGAGACATAAAGGGTGCATTTAAGTACCTAAAGACAAAGATAAAAATAAGCACCTACAGTTAGTACCCTAATGTTACATTTATACCTTAATGGACGATTCTAAGGGCCCAACGAGGGAGAGGGGGTCTGAAACATGAGGGGGAACCGATCGCTGGGGGCTTGTATCAATATGTTGTTCAGGGGGCCCAGAAAATGCATTTTCCCATAGCTTAGATATGTGCCGCTGCAAAATACAAATGCTGCTGGGTGCCATCCTATGCTTATCATGTGAAAACATACAGTACAAACACCCTTTACAGATATTTCCTAAAACAAATCCCATTCAAATAGGGTTTAAAGAAGTTTTGCGAGTTTAAAAACACGTTTGGGAATTCATCCAAAACACATTTTAGCCACCAGCTACAGCACGCTTTCCTTTTCAGCAGGAAACACATTAGTTAAAATAACAGCTATGTTTGACTTACTGTAGCACTGACCCTTGCAGCATCAGTGAGAGTCATGTGCCCGTGGGCAAGCCGCCACTGATTGGTCTTTTAGTGGAGAAGACGGTGCACACACCGTTTTACTTTGTAGAGCTTCTTGGCTGTCACTAAGTAAGTGATGTGTCAGGCCAGTGTTGCGCGGCCCTAAATTATGAGTGTTGCGAGTTAGCTGACATGATTGAGTGCATCAATGCAATTTTACTGCGGGTGACCAGAAAACACTGTATCACGCTAATGGTTTCTGTGTTCTGACCTTAATTCCATTTCAAAATAGAAAACGTTCAAGCTTTCAAATAAAGGTTAAACTTAAAATTTCAACTCTGAAAGGGCAATTCACATCGTATGATAACACTGGGCAGTCTAGAGGAGCAGAAGGGAAAAACAATGGCACTCGGACTCGCATGCCGTTGTGATATTATTATATTTTTGAGAGCTAGTTTCCTGCGATAAACACCCATGTATTAATAATTCAGGAAGGACCTGGAGCTGAGATCCATTTACAGTTTCCCTTGCACATGGCAGGTGCTTTCTGCTTTTCAGGCATTCCTCTCTCAGGGTAGACGCACACCCCACATTTTTCCACTTAACTTTTTATGATACGAGTATGACTGGCAGCTGTGTTTGGGTGGTTGAGCAGAGAAAATTACAGCTGCTCTTTGCTAAATCTGTCTATACAGAAAAGAGTGCCTGTTCCATGCATTCAGTTTTCTTCATTGTTATGATAGATGATAATGTGGTTTAGAGCTTCAACTCTGTAGTTAATGGCCACTTATAGTTTAGTGCTTCTCTATGAAGAATATATGAGGTAAATCAACAAGAGCTACCTTGTGGATTATTGAAAAGCAGTCTATTTAACACAAGGCATCTTTCTGAGATAACAGCATGTCTCTGAACCATCGTGTTTTTTAGTAAAACAAATATTGAAATATCCACTAATAGGTTTACAGAGAAGCACAATTTTAAATCAGAAGTGAATAAACATGAAATGATGGTAACACCTTAGTGAAGGCACCAGTTCTCACTTTTAAATAGTTGCTTGACTTACTATGGAAGTCAATGGTGACCAAAATAGCCTGGAATTCATACAAATCCGGAACTCCTCAAGTGATGACAAAATTTTTATTTTTTGATGAACTATTCCTTTAACGTGCATATTACTAGCATAGTCATTCTTTATTATTACCTACTAAAGCACATATTCTGTATGACCATATTCTACATATTAAATAAACTAAACAGCTACCTTATTAACTATTAATAAGCAGCAATTAGGATTTTTTTGTAGGCAAAATAGTTAATAGTTAATGAATTGTGAGAACTAAACCTTAAAATATGATATTTATATATAAATTATTTGTTGAGCATGCCTAGATCATTACATTTACTAATTTTGGGTATTTTTTTAATACGGTTTGATCAAGAAGCAGTTTTGGCAGTTTTATGGGTATGGCATGCGCCCCCAGTGAAGCATGTGTGGGACACAGATGGGTTTTCATCAGTGTCTTTATTATGTTAGAACGAGGCCGACAGCCGCCCAACTGTTCCAGTGTTGTTTCACGTCGTGGACCTCAGACAGCCTTTAGGCAAGAGCTGCTCCAGCACTAATGTAGAGTGTTGTCAAGTCTTACATTTCTTTCAGGAAATTCATGTTGCTGTCTCCAAGCGTTTGAAGAAGCCTTTGAGAAATGAACCTGCACCGCAGAGCTTTGTGCTTAAAATAGTTGAACGACTTAACCTTACCTTAAAGGAGTCTTAAGGCGGAATTATGATTGGAAAGATAATAAGTGTCTTTAAATCCATATGAGACGACAAGCCTGGATAACTCCAGATGGAGTTTGTGCTGCTATTTGAAATGGATCAGAGGAGAGGGTTGGAACTTGTGGGCTATCGGTTTTCTCTCTGACTGTGTGATCAGTCAAAGTGCCAGTTATCAGTGTGTCTGATCAATGCAGGTGACACTAATCTGGTAAATGACCTTCTGCCTTCGTGTCAGGGTTGTCAATATCTGGACTGAGGTGAACTAATTCTGATCAATTCTTAAAATCATCTCGTGCTGACAGGTGGTGTCTTGGTTCTGGCTTTAAACCCTAAAGCTCTTAATGGTTAAAGAAATGACAGATTGAGATGACGTGCTATTTGTACAAGAAGCAAAGAACAATTTTCTGAACACTTGCTTTCTACATATATTAAGTGCATTTTACCACTCATGTAATGTAGATATTTTGAGGGGAGAGACCATTTTTATGCCCATTTAACATACTATTAGTGAATGTGTCCCATACTCTGACTCAAATCCGTGACCTTCTGGTTCCTTTTGGGTGTAGATCAGGATTCTTAGCTGATCTTTTCATTATTTCAATGTTTTCAGCTTCGGGGAACTGCTTTACCTGTTTTGCAGTGTGACAGTGGGCATTGTCTTGCATGATTTTGGCTGATTTGGAGATGCTCACAAGGATGGAACGACATGTTGCTGAAGGAGATTCTGATAAACATTTGCATTCATTCTGCCATGTAGCTGTGTAGAGGCGCATTTGCTGCTGCAGAAATCATCTCTCAAACATGACACTTCTTCCACCAGCATTCCCCATCGGGTCCAAATAAATTAAACTCGATCTCATTACCAAAGTGAAATCTGGACCAGTTTTTCTCTATCCGTACAACAAGCTTCCCAGCATAGCTTTTGTTTCTTTCTGCTGATGAGAAGCCTGTTCAATGCAGAGTGAGCTTTCAGACTGGGATTTAGATGGTACTGTACCTTGTTACTAGGGCTTCCCTTTCTATCACTATTTCGCATACTCTGGATCCAAATGACATCTTCAGTGCCATGTGACAGTAGCCGTTTTGGCATCATTTCTCTACAGTGGAAGGATACGGGTGTGTGAGTGTGTACATACATATTTATACACTCTCAGAAATAAATGCACAAAAGCTGTCACTGGGGCGATACCTTTTCAAAAGGGACATGTCTGTACATAAAGGGTGTGGTACCTTAAAGGTGCATATTCATGTTTATTTAAGCTAATAGGGACAAAAAAAAGTGTACCTTTGGAAAATGTACCGCCCCAGTGACAGCTTTTGTAAAGTGTATATACTGTATGCATGTAGATAGGTGTACATATGTGTCACCTCGTTGGCCCTCATCACATTCAAGCATTGAGAAGAAACCGACATGTTTCACTTTTCATTTCAAGCATAGGTTGTTGTTTGTATTTTAATTGACAGCTGTCCTCTGTCTCCCTGACCTTTGTGCTGTGACTTTACTCAGAAGAAGGTTGGGCGAGGTGACACGTTCCACCAATCTGATGCCTTCCAGGGTTATTTTTTATTCCCATTCTCTAAAGGTCACAGTTGTGATATCTCTAAGGGTAACATTTATTCTTCAGTCTGTTCCAGAGTGATGATCACATTTGACATTTCCCTCCTGCATGTCTGAACATTTTTTCCTCTCTTTACATCATTGATTTGCATTACATTTACACCATTCCTTTATGAGGATCATTAGTTGTTACCGATATCAGTGTTAATTTAATGCGACTAGATTCAGAGTACGGCCTGCCCCATATAGAGGTCTGACAGGTGGGTTTCCCGTTCTTCATTCACGGTGATCTCCATGATTCTCTCTGGTATGCTGCAGCACATAAGCAGCCGCTGTTTGTACACACCTTTGTTGATAATGAGGATTCAGTGTTTACATGGACCTTTCACCATTAATATTTATGTTTTCTTGATGTGTCAATGAATACTAAGTGGTGTGAGTGGCTGAGCTGGAACAGAAAATAAAATAGTTAATTTTAAATAGCGAAGTCAGATCTTGTCACTTAATTCTAAATTGCATTGAAACGTAATGCACTAAATCCCTTGGCAAATTAATTTAATCTCTAAAGGTAAGGTAATTTATTTGATATCTACTTACTGTGCAAAGACAACAGTGAAATAACAAAACACTATGATGCTTTCAGCTTCTGTGTTTACCTGAACAATGCAACTTTTTTTATGACCTACTTTTTACTCTTGGCAATAGTTTTTATGCTTCAAAATTCAAGTTTGTGTTTATTTGTAAAGATTAAGAAGAACAAAACGCGGTATAAGAATCCCCCAATAAGAATTTCCAAGAGATATCAGTAATATTGGTATCAGTGATACTCACCTTCAGTCATAAATGGATGCCATTAAACTACAGTAATACTGTTTTTGTTGTTTATACATTTATTTGAAGATTGAATGAGAAATGATTGCATATGAAAGTATATTTAAAATCTTTAACCAACAATGTCCATCTACAGTAAGAGCATTTGATTTTGTAATCTCGTTAAAATGAAGAGAGTGGCTAAGGGCTGTGCGTGAGGGGACATTTCTATATATTAGGTTCCACCACTAATTACTACCACAGCATAGACAGAGAACAACTTTAAATTCCAGCCCTGACATGGCAACTCATCAGGCTAACACTGTAATGAAATGAAAACTCCTGCTCAACAATTCTTTTGTATTACACAAATCCCTGACGCAAGTTTTTTTTTTTTTTTAACACAAGAAAGACTCTGATTAAGTGGTGGGGACAAAATTGGTCATGACAAAAAGCAGTGCGCTCACCTGAAATGTGTTTGTGTTTTTATCTGTTTTTTAGGGTATGTTTCTCATTCAGCAAGAACTGGTATGCAAATTATATTGGTAGTTTTTAAAACAACCGGCACATCCTGGCTCATTTGTCTGAAATTACTCGAAGCCATTTTATGCTGCTCTGATTGTTAAAGTTTCATTCCAGTAGCCAATTAGGTAGTGTCTAATCTAAGCTCTGATGAACTGTACTCATCTTCTATTGTGTGGACACTTTTAGCCACGCCTCTGTTGGTGCTGCTAACGGTACACAAATTATACACAGCAGAATTCAAAAGGACAATTATATTTCAACCTCGCTTTTGTTAGAGTTTAAATGATTTGAAGTGTTTTATTTTTTATTTTTAGTGTTACTTGAATTATATTTTTTAGTAATTATTTCATCTCTCTCCATTGGGAGCTATTAAATGAATGAGTTTGTCTTTGACTGCATCAAAAATGAATGCTAAATTAGTACACAGAGGAGGTGTTGATTATATCAGGTCCAGTTATGTACATTGTCTCAACTCTGTTCAGATTTAATGCTGGATTAACTCCTTTTTTTTCACAAACTAGTTTTATGTCTGCTTACAAGGCAATCAAGGGTTACTCGCTTGATCTCTCTTCCTCCTACCCTTTTTATTTTTGTGTGGAGGGTTGTGTACTTTGTGAAGAGCATTGCATGAAATGGTACACAGATTAAGGGGTGCTCACAAGCAGCACTATTTTATTTATTTATTCTTTTCTCTCCTTTTAAATGCAAGTGAACCAAAGAGATTTCAGCCAGGAAGATGTGGCCCTTCCAGTGCTTTTTTGCTCTCTGTGTGGGCTGTTAAGGTTAATTTCCCCAATCTGCATGCACATTTTCATCCGGCTCTCCTGGGGCAAAGTGTTCCTTTCAAACTTTCACAATTATTTCTGATATATTTTATTAGAGCGGGGAAGTGGATTGATTTAGGGAGGTGGGAAGCTGGACTTATTTGATGCCTGCGATGTGACCCATAAGTCAGTACTGTTATTTGGAGCTCTGGCATTATTCTTTCTGCAATTTAACTTACAGTTAGGTGTTCAAATTGCCAAGCAGCTGTTATGGTATTACAGTTTGTGCATTATTCAGAAGAGGAGAATAATAGCCCGGCGCAGTTGGTTAAAATGAAAACATTCGCTGCTTGGTTTTTATTTCTGACTCTTGAACTGTCATTTTTCCAGTATAATTCCTGTTATTTTCTTCCTCTTGAGCGTTTTGTGAATTTACAGTTGATCATCTCCATTTATGTGTTGATGTTCGAACTTCTGCAATATATAGGTAGTTGACAAATAAATATTGGACCATGGCGTGATAGCAAAAATATAGAGGTAAAAAAAACGATTTAAATCCAGATAACATAAGAAAAATATATCTTCATTTGTAGAGTTAAAAGTTAGAGGTTGTTGTTTTTTTTTTTTTTTTACATTTTAACATTACACCATAGGAAACATTCATACTTTAACTTCATAGGAATATAACATCTCTGCTTACATATACGTATTTAGTTTTGAATGATGGTATGATATTAATGACCATGACTTCATTGGTCAGCCAGCTGCTGGACCAGCATGGGCTTTACAGTGGTGTAGGATATGCACTAACAGCAGATTAATTGCACTTTATGCATCATTAGACGTTTCAAAATGGGTGATTTTTCAATTAGGTGAAGCTATAACTGCTTTAAGTATTGAAAGATGACGCATTTTGAAACCGTATTTCTTTTACCACATATGCCTGAGTGAAATTTTTAATTTGCTGGATAGGTAGATAGATTGTTAGTATTATTAGTATTATTATTAGATGCTGTTCTTTTACTGTTTCCATAGAAGTGTTAAGCAGTATAAGATGTGGTAATACTTTATTTCAGGGTATCTTAACTAGTTGCTTATTAGCATGCATATTATTAGAATATTATCCATTTATTAATAGTAATTAAGTACACATTAATGCCTTATTCTACATGATGTTATTCTATATCTCAGTCCTACCCTATACCTGAACTCAACATCTACCTTAATAAATATTACAGTTTTTCTCGATTGCTAGAACACTGTAACCAAGCGTTTAAACAAACATTTCAAAACCATAACGCTATTTTTCTAAAAGCACACCCATTTCCCTGAACTATAAACACTATTCCTTGCTTTGACACATGAGTCAAATTTGTTAAACGGCTACTGCAAAGCTTTACACACAAATCCCTACATTTTTCAGTGCTTACACCATGTGCTCATTTAGAAACACTAGCATTCAATAATGTTAACTTAAGTTAGCACAGCTTGAGCTCAGTTAGCACACGATTAACCAGGTGGAAACACTAGGAGTCAAAATTTATCACACACCAATCAGAACCTTCAATGGAGATAAAAAGGGGCCAAAGTCAGTTTACAGTTTTTCTCAGCGGCTTTGGTGCATTTCTCAGATCAGAAATGAAATTCTCAGAACTACTTATTCAACATAATCTAGTCTCTTGTGTAGATCATAAAACGTTTCTCATTCTTTTGAATAAGTTGCCATTGCTCTGTTACAACCATGGAGCTGGTTATGTATATTTTATTTTGATCTGATTATGTACACAGTGACATCTAGTCAATACTGTAATACATTGTTTAAGTCATTACGGTAAACATAATTTAGTTGATCTAACTGTCATAAACTGTCAAGCAAATTTTCTAAACACTTATTTTCATATACAGTCTTTTTCAATCAACATCCCACATACAGTAATGTGTACATTTGTACTTTTGAAATTAATGTATGGCATACATAAACAGCACAGTCCTCTGTTTTTCAGTACACTTACTGCCAAACTGATGCTGTAGTTTATAGATAAGGTAGTACTAGCAGAGTGTACTGTCATATTGACAACATACTGTAACTAAGCATCTTGTTTGTGAACAATGGCACAAGGACATCAGGCATGCGAGAGGATTTTACCCCAGCTGTTTGTTCAGAGCCAGTATAGTCTGTTATATAGACCAGATTTTTTGACCTGACCCAGAGCAAAGACAGGATGCTGAAATCAGAAGATTACATTTTTTATTTATTTATTTTTTTTCCAGTTTTACTGTGTAGTACATGAATGAATGAAAATTTGTGAAATGATTTGTGTTTACTGTTCTGAGAATATGAGGCATAGTTTCAAGAAATGTGTTTAAGCAATCGAGAAAAACTGTAAGCAACAAATTAGGAATTTATTGAGGCAAAAGTTATTGTTAATAGTGAATAAGTGTTCCCTATTCTAAAGTGTCACCCGATATTGAGCACCAAATCAGCATATCAGAATGATTTCTGAAAGATCATGTGACACAGGAATAAATTACATTTTAAAAACATATATTCAAATAGCCTGTTTTATAACCTGCAGTCTTGGTGATCATAAGAGACTTCCTTCAAAAACTATTGAAAAAATCTTACCGATCCTAAATTTTCTCACATTTTAATGCAGGTACTTTCTCTTTTTTTGTTGATATTTCTCTGCATTGCAGAAGCAAGTAGAAATGCTAATGCATTCGTTTTAGATGGTCAATAAATCTCCTCTATATCTTGGCTCCCTGATATCAGCATCATGAATAGACCAAATACTTCCTGGTGGATGAATGAAAGTTTGGTCTGCAGTTTAAATTGCGCTCAGGGGCCCTTCACCTCATGCACACTGCAGTTATCTTCATCATTGACGTCCGGGTCACGTGGTCACCAGCAGAGTTTGGCAATAGCAGTTTGATTGCCAAGAACATGCCTACTCCTCGCCCGCCTCTCTGCTTTGATGACTCAAGAAGCCTGGTGCTAAAAGTTGGAGGCGGAGGGCTGGAGACTCGCCTTGGGGAATATCTTCCATCTCTGCCTCATTGCATCAAGAACACCACCCATCTCACGTTCTTAGCCTCTTGACATGTATGCAGTTACAGCAAGGGGAAAAATAAATAGATAACAAATCTGCCCCTGGGTGGTTTGAAACTGAATGACAAGGTTCGACAGAAATAACGATGCTGCTGACGTTTTTTTTGCTTATTCAACTTTTGTGAAAATCGATCCGTTATGGTGGCGCATAAGAAGGGGGTGCGCCTGTTTGTTGGGTATGTTTTTTAAGGGTTTAATCATTATAGGAAAGTTTGGTGTAATCCTAGAGAAGTGAATGGAAGGATTAATGTCTCTCTTTCATGCATGAAATGAGAGTTTTCCTCTCACCAACCTCAGCAGACAGCCCAGCTCTCTTTCTCTTCTGTCTTTTGATAGCTCACTGGCATCCAATAAATTAAATGGCCTTTGGTTCATCCTCTCAAATACCGTTTCCTGTTCAAATCTTCCTTTCCGTTGGCGAAAAGAAACAAATTCTGCCCATCTTATCAAGCAGTCATTAGTAAAATCAGTGGCAGCTCACAAAGCAAATATTTCCGTTGCTTAATTTGTTTGAAGATTAAAGAGCAGACCTTTTGTAGAGAAATTGATGGCATTATCGCTGCAATGTGATGTGCAGCTGTAGCTTTGACAGGCTTGATCGGGAGAGTTTGGAGCTTCTGAATACTAGTGTTCGAGACTTGGTTATGTTCATCATAATGAAATCTAAATTGCCCCCTCCATTTTCATGTTTCCCATTTCAGTGATTGAACACAAAAAGCCTGATGAATCACAACTGTTGATCTCTTATTTGGAGATAAAAACCACTTTGTCTTCATCTAAGTTGCATTGAAAAGAAGAAAGCAGTGAATATGAGCACATTTATAATGGGAGCCTCACAATAATCATGATTTACTTTCGTAACGCTGAGTTATGTGGCTATTTCATTGAATGGCTTATTCAAAAGCGCATTGAATTTCTGTCTTGTAAAGGTACCATGAGTCTGTGCTTGAGTAATATGAGTTTTCGAGGCCTATGATGATATCTGGAGAACATTTAGGTGACACAAAGTGTGTGTGTGTGTATTCAGCTATATGTTTTCATGTAATATAATATTTGTTTTAAAGTACAGCACTGTATGATTATCAATGCTGTGTTAATTTGAGCAAAACTGCATACAAATTTTAAATAATATTACAGTTTATAACAACTGGTATGTACACACAGTACAATATTCTGTATGATATGATGTTGAATGTTTTTCATTCTTTGAAAAAACAGCTATAACGTTTCTATCTTTGAACAGCGAGTAATGATGATGACATTACAACTCGTGTCATGTTCCTCCGAACAGGGCAGGTTGTCCCTGAGGAGCTCTGTGAAGATGAGCCGCCCCCTAAAGAGGTGTCCTGTGTGATGGCGTGTTCAGGTGACTGTGTGCTCAGCTCCTGGTCTGATTGGTCGTCCTGCTCCCACAGCTGCTCCAGTAAAAACTCAGAGGGCAGACAAAGCCGCACACGGAACATATTAGGCTTACCGGGAGAAGGTCAGTTGACTTTTATCTTCCACAGAAATTAGATAATAATGTTTTTACAAATGTCTGAGCAATTCATTTTAATTAAAGAGTGCAAATTTATAATATGACATGGTGTTGGAGCCTGGCCTACATGTGTCTTTTCATTCTCTTTGCACCTCCCTATCCATTATGATAAAAAAATGTTTACTGTATAAAATGCAAACAAACAGATAGTTTAATGCTGTGATATTGATTTGACAAGGGAAGTAATTTACTCTTAATATCACTCTGATGGTGGCATAGCACCATTAATCAGTTTGTTTTTGTGAGCGGAGGAGCAATTTTGCATTCTGTATATTTGTTTCAGAGGAGCAGTGATAAAAATGTGTTCACAGGGTCTCATTTTTCTGTCTGCCTACGTACAGCTGTGGGCTTTTCCAATCACACACAGTCCTTCTGGAATGACAGAAAGAGCTGTGTAATTAAGACTTAAATATACCTTAGTCTGGAGACTACTTCCTCCCCCTCTGCCGCCACACACACATGAGTAACGGCTCTTACATACACTTCTCTCCATGCATCTGGAAAATGGAAATAAAGCCCCAGCCTCTACGCACCATCTACCGAGTGTCATTAATCAGACAAGCCCTTATTAATATTCAGGCGGTCTACGTTACACTCATAATGAGTCCC
Source organism: Enteromius treurensis (assembly GCA_032275025.1). Taxonomy (NCBI): domain Eukaryota; kingdom Metazoa; phylum Chordata; class Actinopteri; order Cypriniformes; family Cyprinidae; genus Enteromius; species Enteromius treurensis. The sequence goes on from JAUCMU010000151.1 coordinate 6,934,305, forward strand.
TGTGTTATGGAAAAAGGCTGAATGTCAATACAATGTCATTAGCTTCAAGGGCAGATGGTGTAGGAATTACTTTTAATTATAAAAAGTGCAGGAGTAATTTTGGAGGCTGATCCCAGAGAACTTGTCACAGGTGTTCCTTCATCACGTGTGGAATACACATTCAGTTTCCTGAGTCAAGTGTAGTAAGTTCAGTTGATTTCAAGTACAAGAATGTTTTGCTTCAATCTCTGGCTGATACAGATGAGCTAATATTTATTTAGATTTGATGGTTGGTAGTATGCTGCACTATTTTGTGTGGTTTAAGAAAAGTCATTTTGAATTTACTCTCATGTCCAAACTGGTATAGCTTTTCTTCAGCAGAACACACACAAAAAAATATATTTTGAATGTTGCTAACCAAATGGTTTTGGTGACCTTTGACTTCAATTGGATAGTCAAAAAAGACATTATCTTTTAAGTAAACTAAAATATCACTGTTGACCGTTCTACATTGTTTGGAGAAAGAGGCAAACTCAAGCAATAGGTTGAGCTGTTGTTGCTGTGTTAGGGAAGTTAAACAAACAACAGCAAAATTCTTCTGAAATATTAGGTAACACTTTAATAGAAAGAGCAGTGTTCGCTATTAACTGCTGTAGTTACTTATCAGCATGCATATTATTATAGCATGTTTGTTGTTTATTAGTATATAAGGCACATATACTGCATGACCATATTCTACAGTATATTGAATATTCTATATATCTATAAGATATTGGTGTAATGAGACCAAGTTGTACTGTACCTAGTGTTGAGAATTGGACATTAAAATAAGGTGTAACCAAATATTAGTATATTTTCTACTGCCAATTTATTAATTTGATACAGTGTACAAACCATCAAGGGTTTCCATGAACAGAAATGTTTTTATGTTTTTATCTCTTATTGCATTGTGTTGAGCACAACAACATTGTCTCATCCAGTGGCCTGAGTCTGAGGCAGTTAAACTTTGATTGTCTGACCAAAAAATTAAATGAAATTAAATTGTATTTGAAGCCGCTAGTGGTTCAGAAATTGCATCATTAAGAGCTTTCAAATTCTTTTTACACATTTTATGTCCCACGTAACCAAGCTCAGCCTCATTTTCCTTTCATATATCTATAGTACATGCCTTCACATGTCCCGGAAGATTTCTGTTTCATGCATCTTTGTGCTCGTGTAGCTCGTTAACATTTTATGGAGCGTTTAAAGCAAACTTAAGAGAGGCTTTTCCATCTGTAATGCAGTTAATGATCTTTCCCATTCCCAGCTAAGGCATGTCCAGCTGCTCCTGCTCTGGAGGAGTGGAGAACTTGTAATGATCATCCATGCATCACTTTCTACTGGGAAGCGTCGCCATGGGGACCATGCATTGAGGACTCCTCTATGAATCTAAATGGCACCGGCTACTGGAACGGAACGGCCACCTGCGCAGTCGGGGTGCAGATTCGTAAAGTGGTCTGCATGAAAATGGGCGTCGGGCCAGTCATTCCCAAAAGGTGCCTTATTTTTATGTATGAAATGTATAATCTGCGGATTTGCAAATTTCCACTCAAGGTGTTCACAGTGGCGTTTTGTGAAGGTTAGATTATTAGAGCACACAGATTTTCCACCAATGCTTATGGCATCCCATTTTATTATTCTTTGGTGATTAGAAATAGCAGGGCTTACTGTACCTATTATATAAAGGCAATAAGGCTTTGTTCAAACAGACAGCAAAATAATTTTATTTTTTTGTCAAATCTGGCTTAAACCTTTTTGTTTTGAACATATTGAAAATCCATCCTTTTGTAATTTAAAATCTTGGAAGTGGGCTCTCATTTTGTTTTTTGTTTTCATTCGGGATCCGGTGTGACTAACATTATACACAATTTAGTCGTAGATGTAGACACTACTGCACTTTATCTCATTTACATGCATATGTGGCATTCACTATGTATGAATGAGCAAATGAAGGAATGGTTTTGGACACCCCGTACAGTACGAATGAATAAGCAAAATATGTTAATGCCTTTGATGCTTATGCAATTGTTTTTGGCCAGTATAAAAACATGACAACAGCTTAACCAGCCCCTTTGTAAAATATATTTAAATACCTTATGTTCCTGAATCCAGCCTGTTTCCTTTATGGGATCATCCATTTTTATAGCTTCATCTTTAAAACATTGTCAGCATTTTCTCTCCCAGATAGATTTTTTTTTTTTAATATTACATACACGTATTTGGTCAATAATGAACATCCCACATGGAAACATTTCCCTCTGCTAGCTTTTGTGAGTATATGTACATTTTGTTTGATCAGGGCAGTAAATAAAGCAGATATTATTAGACTCTGCTTCTCTGAGATGCATCTGTGAACAGCAAAATTGGAAATTAGTGTTTCGTGTATTTTTGCTATGTTTTCTCACAATCCTGAAATCCCTCTGTGATTTTTATTCAAACATCTTCACTCACGCAGGAAAAGCTGAGATTCAATAATACTGGGGTTTGCTGCGGGTTGTGCTACTTTTACACAGCGTGAATGAAATGTACAGTAAAAACTGAAAGCCATTCTCAAGAGTTTCACATTTCCCTGACCTTTCTCAAGAGAAGAGTGCTTGGTGTACTTGTGCTGAAACCGTATCTTTTACATTGAGTCTATCAATATTCTCAGTCTTGTGATGTGAGTGACTCTGAATGCAGGCTTGACTGATTCTCTCTGTTTCCTGTATGAGAAGGGTGGAGGTTTGTGTTGCCCCAGGTCTTTCCTTGATAAATGTTTCCTGTGGGAGTTTTGTAATGGCGCTTCGGGTAAGATAAAATGTTCTAGTGCGTTGCATGGGGAAGATGTGTTGTGCATCAGGAAAAAGGACTCATAAATAATGCAGCCGTTTATCCATTTCTTTCTTTTATATTAATGACACCAATGTAAAAGTGAGTGTATTTCACTGGCCTGGTTATAGGTTTCAGGCTTGACCTCAGACCTGAGAGGGAATCATATCAGTAAAAATGTCTTAACATACTTAAAGCAAGATGCATTTACCTCAAAAGCAAAACTGCACATGACTTTAAGAGTAGCTCTGTTTAATAACACTTTATTTTACGGTTACACCTATTAGTGGCTTATTAGCATGCATATTACTAGAATATTATGTCCACAGTGGGAGAGCGTTTATAAGCGCTTGATATTCATAGTGTTTGTTAAGGAGAAGGAGGTGTCAAATACCGCTGTGTTTAGAAATTAATTGGTAATCTAGGCTTCTTTACAGTCAGTAGAGGACAAATCACTCTGGTTTATAGTGATCGGTTGACACACATACACACAACTGCTCTCTCTCACAGATGTGAAGCATAAATCACAGATGGATGTACTGTGCATGTATGTGTTTGATGGAGTGAGTTAATTTATGTGTTTGTGTCACACACATATCATATCCCTTGTGCCCTGCCGCATGTGCTGGAGGCAGCGAGAAGCAAGCATGGGTTATATAGCACGTGTTCTGTCATTATGTGGAAGCAGCTGATGTTTCATACGTAGGTGGAGTGTGTTCAGATCTCCACTTTATTTAAAACAGCAGGCCTGAGCTTTTTAAACTCCCTGATATATGAAATGACCCAACAGGGAGATGTTTGTTTATCTTACTGCTACTAGACCGCTTCTTTATTAATACCCTTTCTTGATTTGCCTGCATAAAGAGGAAAACAAACCAGGTGCTATTGTAATCCAATATATGATGTCAGCCCATCAGAGGATATTTAATGTTCATAATGTTAAGTTATATGAAACAGGATTATTATTATTATTATTTTATTTTGACCAATGAAATGTGGATGATGCGAGTTTGAGGTTTAGGATTTTTTCAGATCCTATTTCCTCCTAATTCCACATCATTTCCTGTTTTTCCCTTCCACCGCTGCACTCAACACTCTCTCCAATGCCACATAATTTCCTGCCTTGTCTTTTAATAAATGGAATCACTTTTATCCAAAGTCCTGGATGAATTATTGATTTTCTAAAACTACAGAAACAGCCATATGATAAAATAGTGTTTGAAAAAAAAGTATTTGTATTTACAATTAATTATAATTGTAATTAATGTAATTTGCAAAAAGACAGGATAATGAACTCTCTCTCTTTCTCTCGTTATATATATATATATATATATATATATATACTGTATATATAATAGTGAAAATGTGTTGTTATTAATGTATTAACATTAATATTGTTAAGCAGAAATGTGTAATTTCTGCACCACTTGCCTTACCAAATTGAAATTTGGGAATTAATCAGAACAAATCTATGGCTTTGGTGGAGTTGTGTTGTCTCATTTTTTTTTTTTTTTTTTTTTTTTTTTTTTGGTCTCACTCTTAATCCTAGCTTTTTGTAATGTTTTTAGCTTTTCATACTGCACACTTTATTTGAGCTTTGTTTCTATATAGAGGCAAACACAGAGTCAACCTGTTGTCATCTGTGATGTCTCCTTTGTTCTTTCTTTCTACTGATTTCTTGCATTTATCCTCCACCCACTCTTTTGTTCCTTTCCTAAAGCTCTGTAGCATCATTGCCTTTGGGTGATTGCCCTCTGTAATGACATTCTGCTCCACAGAGCACAAAAGTGAGAGAGAAGCAGATGATTCATACCTCTGTTCTTTCTTGTCCCCTGCTTTGATGTGTCCTGTTTGCTGGTCTCCAAAGCTTGTAGTTGGTAGAGCCCTGCTGAGCCCTGCTGCCTCTCTTTAGAGCTGCTGCATGCTGGGAATTGAACCAAGCCTGGAAATGAAATGTCCAGAATCCAGCTCATTGAGTTGGACGTTCTCTGTGGGGCAACATGCTCTCAAACCAAAGCATGCATACTCACATTCACAAGGACACGCATGAGGCTGACTCCTCAGCAGGATGAACACCCTGGTGCCTATGTGCAAGATCATGCAGTCATTATTGAAAAATAATGGCTCTTGTTTCACCCTGAAGGGGTTTGTTTTGTGAAAATGACCGGCTGCCTGTACATTATCCCTCATACATTCACCGGGGGAGAATGTCATTATCCCTCCTGCGACGATGTCCATGATATATTGATTTAAGTAAAATTTTGTTTAATTTTAGAAGAAACCAATTACATAGAGTGTTAGGAGAGATAAGAATCAGATATTGTTCTGAGAAAAATAAATGTTGGGGTGTGTTTCTATAGAAGTCAATGAAATTATATTTAAATAAAATACTAACAAATCACTAGAATTTTTTACTTTTTTTCAGGTATGTCAGCCATCCATGTCTTCAAGACAAAGTTGCAGTCTACAGTTCAGAGTCAGGAAGATATATATTTTTATTAAATAAATATTATAATATTTTAATCCACAAAAATGCATTACATCAAAAAAGTATGACATTTTTTGACAGTTGCAAAGTTACTTTCTGTTAGTAGATTGTCTAAAGTGGACCATCGAAATTGTGTTACCAAATACAAAAATAAATGATGTAATCACAAAATAAAGAAATGTTACTTGAGCAGTGATCAGACTGAAGACTGGAGTAATGATGCTGAAAAATCAGCTTTGCCATCACAGTAATACATTTCATAAAATACATTTGAATTATTTTAAATTGTAATAATTTTTCAGAAAATTACAATTTGTGCTGTTTTTTTAGTATACTGTATAAGCAGCTTGGGTGAGCAGAAAATATGTCTTTCATAACATAAACATAAATAAATAACTTATTATTAACCATAAACTTTTGAATGGTGCCGTATGGTCCACATATTTTATATAAGGAAGAAACGTTTATTTTTTATTTTTTTGCAAAATTGTGTGATAAAATGATGGTTGACAAATACAGAGAATTGTACAGAGCCAAATGATAAACACACTAAAACTCTCCATTGAATGAGAGAGTACCGTCTAGAGAGCTGTGTGGGCGTTCTTTCTTTTAAGAAATATAAAGGCTCACATAACCTCTCGCTTCTTGTCACTCTTTCCAAAATAACTCACCTTTACCGTATACTCGCTTAGATACGATCAGCTGAAGCCTCTGCTGGTAAGACGCAATAAATATTACATCAACTTCCCCTACAATGTGGTCGTGATCTTCTGTTACTCAGATAGTGTCATTGTAACTGTGTTGTATCTGTACATGATAATGTCTGGGTACAGTAACTCAAGCAGTACTTACAGTCAGAACAGATGATATCTGCACTCATGCTAGAAGGTCAAGGACAGAGGGACTGTAGTGTGAATCAAGACAGCTTATCACTGATCATAAAAAATGTTACTTCTCTCTGTTCTCCGTGTGTGTGTGTGTGTCATAGGTGTCCAGAATCTGCCCGACCGGACACTATTCAACCCTGTTTACTGCCCTGTAAGAAAGATTGCATTGTGACTCCTTTCACTGAGTGGACAGCCTGCCCTACCACATGCCTGCCAGGTATTGATACAATCTCTTCACACAACCTTTAGCTGTGACATTTTAGTGGTACATCACTTACCACCTAAAAATAAAAGGTGTGTTTTTTTTTTTTTACTCACACTTATGTCTTTCCAAAATGGCATGCTTTTGTTTTTCCCCGTGGAGTACATAAGTATTTTTCTTTTGACTTTGCTTATACTATATAACAATACTGTTCAAAAGATTGGGGTATGTAATTTTATAAATAAAAAAAAGGATAAGAGGATAGTCAACTAAAGCTGGGCTCACACTGTCAGATATTTTAAAAGATTGTACTTGTCAGTTGTTATTGATATCAGCCGGTACGACAGTGAAGAGATGTTAAAATAGGTGCGAGGAGAAAAACAAATCTTGTTCAGAGTTTACATCAACCCACACATTATTAAGTGACCACTAGCTGCACTGCACGCGGGGTTGAAATGTTGGTAAGCATGAATAGTATATGAATGATGGCAAAACCAGCGTGTTTAAGAAGAATATTATAAGCAGCACCACACACCCACATAAAAACAGAGGTTCAAGCCCTGTTCATCATAGCCAAGGCAACATATCAGATGAATTTCGCCAGCAGAGTATGAAAGCCCAGGAGTTTATGGGATATAGAAGAAATCGCTAGCATTAATTCTGATCATGGCTTGTCTTGAAATATGAAGAAAACTTGATGTTCGTCGTAGTAGATATCACACTGAAGGGCTATGCGCGAAACCTTCTGACACCGCCAGAATTAGGTACAGTTTTATTGCAACGGCTATTAAACGGCTGTCGGTAAACATGTCAAACTAACGATCAAAGACCACCGATTTTAGCCTAGGATTATAGGAATCTTTTAGGATTTTCAAAATGTGTCTCAGATGGCCAAATCGTGGCTAAAATCATGAGTAAATGATGATTAAATATTAGTTTAATACGGTAATAACAGAAATAATGTTACATTTGAAAAATAATCAGTTTTCTTCGAAATCTAAATAATTATTCCACATAATCACACAATCCTTCAGAAATCACTCAAATATGCTGCATTGATGCTGAAGAAACATTTCTGATAGTTATCAACGATGAAAACAGTTGTTCTTCATAATGTTTTTGCAGAGACTATACATTTTTTGTGACTAGAAAGTTCAAAAGGATTTAAACATCTAATGGAAATAGCAATCTTTTGTAACATTATACATGTCTCCACTCTCACTAAAGGGGCTTTCGCTCTGGATGAACCTATTCATAATTCCTAGAACACTGCTTGGCAGTTTGCATCACAAGAGCTATGAATGTATTTATTTCTAGGAACTCCGTTTAGGGGAACCAAATTAGCTCCTATTTCAGAGTAAATAGTTCCATAGAAGCTACCAGTGATGTAAGTGTAAGCTGATAGGTCGAGCGCATACAAAACAGCAGCTGCCTGGCATTTTTAAAAACCTATGTAAGAAAAAAAAAATTTGTCTAACATGGAAAACAGCGATAACAGCATTAGTTGCCTGCAGCGTTGTGTTCTTTTCTCAGCTTTGAAGATATGTAACACTAAAAGATATCACAGGAGTTTTATTCAGATTTTCATGCTCTTACAATCGCGTAAATTTTGTGTTTATATTCTCTCTTCTTTATTGTGAAACCCACAACACACAATCACTGCATCTTTAATCCAACATTGTTTATGTTTGTAAATGCTGCAAATAAAGATGACGTTGTCTGTTGCTTCAGAGCCACCCTGCTGGCTAGTCCCATAATGCATCCTTTCTGATTACAACTTTAAACTTTTTAACAGTACTGTATATCTAGCTCCATAAAGGATAAAAAATATGATGACCCCTATTGCAAACTACAGGATGGAAAGACCTGTATTAACTTTCTTTCCACAGAAAATGTACAAATACATAAATAAATCACTTTAGGATGAGTCCATTTGGGAATAAGAATTCAATCAACTATGGCTGCAGAGTGATCTGCCTTTCTTTAATAGGGACTTTGAATTAAAAAGTAAAAAAAGAATCTACATTACATTTAAGTGCCTTTCTATAAATAGATTTTTGCTTTAAAAATGCTACAAATGCTGCTTATTCCATTACATTTAATTAAAAACTACTTTGCCTAATATTTTGACTCATACCAACTTTCTCTTATCTGATCATTTCTTGCTTTTCCAAAAGAGAAAAAGCATAATATTTACAGAGTTTGTTAATAGCATCTAGAATTCATTACCCCATGAGGACAATGTGTTGATAATGAAAACAGGATTTACAGTTTCACACACTCGAGATTGCTAGGATGTGATGTCTTGCACCTCTGCTGTAAACATGGTGAAAGCCAGACCACATATGTGTAGCTCATTCTCACGAGGGCCTTTTTTTCTTAACCGCATAACAGTTTCTTACACTTTAATGAGACTATTCATTGACAATTACTTCCACTAAAGGAACCTGGAGTAAACACATCTATTTTGATTGATTCAAATGGTAACATTTGAAGAAATGTTTTAAATAACTGATATCCTCTCTGTAAATAGTGTGCTTTACCCTATTGGGTCTTCTGTTAATGAGAGTGCCTTCTTAATTGTGCTATTATCAGTCTTTTAGTAATTAGCAATGTGTAATGAGCCTTACGATGTCTGTTAAATGAAGTCATTACATCAGCTTAGGATCCATACAGGGAACAGGAAGTGAACTCCACCAGAGAATCATATCATTACCTCTTATCTAAAGAGCTCGTTGAATTGTTCCTGCTGTGGTAATCGCTGTCAGAATACTAATAAAGTGAAAGATGGGTGAAACTAATGTTTTCTTTGTGTTGTGTACTGTGCAGTGAACAGCAGCATGCCGTCACAGTCACGATACAGGATCATCATCCAGCGGGCGGCCAATGGGGGTCAAGAGTGTCCCGATACTTTATATGAAGAGAGAGAATGTGAGGCTCTTCTGGTTTGTCCTATTTACAGGTGAATACACTGCAGTTGCACTGATGGTTTACCAACGATACAATGTTTGCGGTCCAGCCAGTTTTAGTTTTGTGGAGTTGATAGTATCAAAACCTTTTGCAAATGCAATGAAATGCATGGATAAATATAATATGTGCTGTTTTGTAAGCTTAGAATACTATCCTCAAAATACACAAGTCATACACTGTAGCTGTAATTTACTGTGCAAGTAAATGCCAAGCTATTTGCGAGTTTCTCCGACTCCTGAATATATGTGAACGCGATTTTGCAGATGTAATAAGTTATTAAATTGTTATTCTGCCAAGTTTATTCACAAATAGAAGCAGGTTGATTTTATTAGCACAGACATAGTTACAACAGCTGTTACAACAAATGTTTTTGTCATTTTATGCCATAAAAAAAAGAAAAAAACACTGCTTGCTCTGGAGTGTGACTGCTTGTACACCATGCAAATAAACCTCAGTCAATACTTCTAAATGCATGAAAAGCCACTGAGCATTGTTGAAGTATAGCTGACAAATGCCAGATTTACATTATAACAAACAATCTCTATTTTCTAATAAATCATAAAAATAAAAAATAACAAAAATAAAAATAAAAAATTATATATATATATATATATATATATATATATATATATATATATATATATAGATATAGATAGATAGATAGAGGG
>JAUCMU010000151.1:6946692-6956727 GCA_032275025.1 Enteromius treurensis
CGGCCCCATCAGAGGCCACATCACCCCTCGAGCACCCTTCTCACCTTTTTCACCCCTGACCCATTTTCATGCCTGATTGTAGATTTCCGGTGCATTCTGAATAATATTCGTCTTCTGTAAATCTAAATACTAAAGTATACTTCACAGGTGATTAGTTCTATTTCCATTCAAATCATTAAAACGTGAATTTTTGATTCATATAAAAATATCTGTACTCTTGTTTGAATGTACGTTACTTATATATTTGATAATGACGTGTTGTAGTTAATGTAAAAGAGTATGATAATTCAGGCTAAGACTAATAAACTGATTTTTCAAACATTTTCAGTAATATTCTGTAATTTTCACAGAAACCTCAAATTTATTGAGATCAAATTTAACTAAATGATTGTATCCAGACGTTATTACATTTAGACACAATGTCGTATGACATTTTACTGACCTTCTCCAGTTTATCAGAATATCATATTGCTACAATGGAAGAAAGTTGACATTTTTGTGCCGAGTCAAAGGTCAGTATTATTCCAGATATTGAGTGCATTCATTAAAATTAATGAGACCATTCATTAGAAAGAATAAGTCTGTGTAAATGTTATCCTGCAATGGAAGATTCAAATAGCCAGCAGTAAGTAGCTGCTATAGTACGAGTTCTCCCACGGCAAGGTTAGGATACGGATTACATGAAGATGGACTGCAGCGAGCTCTTGCCTGTGTGCAGATTGAATTTCATGGTTTATTTAAACCAGCACTTGACATACTTTTGACCTCCCCTTGGATCTCACCGCATGAGGGCATAAATTAAAGTAAACAATAAATCTCGGCTAATTTACGAATGTTCACTGATTCGTTCCTGCTTTTTATTCCACCAGAACTAACAGCGAGTACCGCCACCACAGCCGCAATAAGCTCTTGTTTTAGTCTAGTGATTAAAAATTACGCAGGGTTGTTTATGTACCCGGATGATTTATTGTTGTATTTTAGGCAAGCATCCCCGGCTGGTGTAATTTGATTATGCTTGGCGTACTCAGGTGGAGTGGTGGCTTGAGACAGGCACGCAGACGCTCACCGCCACACAGATGCAAATGAGCCAGCAGCAGAGTCCTGCTGTGTTCGAGAACACTTGCTCTATCAGCAAACTCCGAAATAAATAACAAGGCTAGAAGGCAATGCAGTAAATTACACTAAATGAACCAGAAAGACAGACACCTTTGCAAAACTAGCATGAACCTCATACGTAATGTGCTTTCGCAGACAGATTTACAGCGACAGAGCAACCAGAAGTCATTCGTTTTTTTAGTGAGAGTTAAAAATGTGAGTTGATATGAGTGACTGCGTATGTTGGATGATCATGTGAAAGCATGCCGCCACCCTTTTATTGTTAGTTTCTGATCTCATTACTATTCACGTATAATGAAAAGTGATCAGAAATCACACAGAATATTAATCAAATATGTTAAATGTAATGGCATTGAACATGCTTTATCAATGTTTGTTTATTTCCAATACAATCAGATAAACCTAATACAGTAATGAAGTATGAAGTCAATATTCAGAAAATGTTACATGCACACATGTACAACAGATGATGTTCTTGATCCACACTTTACATATAAATACCTGCGATCGCTAGTGAAATCACACAGGAGGGTGGCATTATGTCACTGCTTGTTTGTATAAAGTTAAACTCTACTCACCTTTGTTCCACTGCCAGCAGTCACTGTCATTCATATCACCTCAATCACCAGCTCTCATTGAAAATGTATGACTGAATTTCAGTGTAGGCAGGAACGGTCACACTGACAGCGCTTAACACTGTGGAGGTCACCAAGTCAGTGTATAGTTGGTTTCTAGTATGTGTTCTTGCACAATGAACCCACTCCTAGCAACCAACAGCAGTCCACAAAACCTGCTCACACAGAAATCTGCATTAATGTTTTACATTATACTGTAGCATGTCAATAATTTGAGTATTTTTGGATTTGCCTTGCATTAGCTGACAGAAATTTGCATCACTTTCAGGGTACGTTAAAGGAATAGTTTTTACTCACCCTCGCTTAGTTCCAAATCTGTCTGTATTTCTTTGTTCTGCCAAACACAAAGGAAGATATTTGGAACAAAGTTTGTAACCAGGATGTTTTGGTCACCATTGACTTCCATAGTACTAAAAAAAATAGTATAAATGTCAATGGTAACACAAAACAGCCTGGTTACAATTTATTTTACTTTTTTTTTTAAATAGAGTATTTTGCAGAACAAAAAACATAAATACTGTACAGTTTTGGAACTATTAGAGGTTGAGTAAATGAGGACTGAATTTTCTTTACGGGGGGCGGTGGAGACAGTGGAGACGCCCATTTGGGCAGGCCAGACAGCGGGAACGCCCAACATGGTGGAGCAGGCGGCGGAGACTTCCAGCTGGGCCTACCAGGCAGCGACAATGCTCTCCTGAGCCGACCAGACAGTTCATACGCCTTCCAAGGCGGAGCAGGCGGAGGAGCAGCCCACCTGGGCCTACCAGGCAGCGACGATGCTCTCCTGAGCCGACCAAACAGTTCATACGCCCTCCAGGGCAGAGCAGAGGACTGTAATACCTTCCGGGGCAGACAAAACCACGACCATGCCCTCCGGAGCTGACCAAGCAGCGATGATGCTCTCCCGAGCCCACCAGACAGTTCAGTTGCCTTCCAGGGCGGAGCAGGCGGAGGAGCAGGCCACATTGGCCTACCAGGCAGCGTGGCCATCTTACAGGGCAGAGCGGATGGCGGCAGAGCCCTCCTGGTCCGGACAGACCATGAAAGCGCCCTCCGAGACCCTTCTAGGCTGACTAGACAGTGGCATCACCCTCTGAAACTGAACAGACTGAACTAGCACCCTTGTAGGCTGACTAGAGAGTGATCGCACCCTCTGTGACCGTACAGACAGTGAAATGGCCCTCTTGGGCTAAACAGACAGACATTGCATCCTCGGGAACCAAACAGACAGTGAATGTGCCCTTCGGTATTGAACAGACTGTGCTAGCGTCCCTCCGAACCCTCTGGACTGTGACCCAGCTACCTCCACGGGTTGAGCAGCCACGAATGCGGTCTCTGGAGATTCTACGGCCGACACCGACCTCTCCAGAGATTGTGCAGCCATAAGTGGACCCAATTGAATATCCGATTCACCCATAGCCTCTGGAGGTTCTGGCCTTGGGACTTCACAGTTTTTGTGGAGCTCTGGTGGTCTGTGTACCACAACCGGCTCTGGCGCTTCTGGTGATACCAAACCTGGCTCACCAACCGGCTCGGGCGTATCCGGCCACCAAGGGTCCGGATCACAGACCGGGTCTGGCGGATCCGTCTGCACAAGATCGGGATCACAGACTGGGTCTGGCGGATCCGGCCACACGCAACCCAAATCGCAGGCTGACATTTCTGGACACGGCTCCTCGTAACGTGTAACGGGGTTATGACCCATTCTGTGCGGGCTAAGCACCGTGAGGACCTTCTGCAGCTCATCAGGCTGTGTAACCGGGACCAACTGGACAATACACGGCTCCTTGTACAGTGAAACGGGAGTGGGACCGATTATTTGCGGGCAAGGAACCACGAGGACCTTTAGGAGCACCTCAAGCTGTGCAACAGGGATCGACTGGACAGAACACAGCCCCTGTCGCCGTGAAACGGGACTGAAACCCGCTATTTGTGGATCAGAAACCGCAGGGTTAGAGGGAAGCAGCTCTCCAGGCTGCACAACTGATACTGACTGGACTGGACACGGCCCCTCTCGCTGTGAAACAGGATTAAAACCCCTTGGTTGCAGGTCCAGTACCGCCGAAATGAATGACTGTTCTCCTGATTGCATTTTAGAAACAGACTGGACAAAACATGGCCCCTTTCGCCGAGGAAGAGTTAAAACCTTTGATTCTAACCTTTGAAACCGCGAGGGGTTTTGATGGCACTGGCAACCCTAATGCCGGATTGGGAATCGCAAGGGGTTGTGGCGGCGCAGGCAACAGCAATGGCGATTAGACTCCGCGGAGATGTGCGCATTCGTGCTCGGGTGAAGAGGTGTTTTCGTGACGTGAGCGAAGCGCCGACCGTGTCCAAGACGTCATCAGCGTGAGGAAAAGCGCTGATTCCCACAGCATGTCATCGATCTCCGGCAGCTCCGCATCCCGCAGAAAGCAGGCTCCATCCCGGAACAGCTGGATGATTTCCCAGTCTCCGAGGCTTGATTGTTCCACAAGCTGACGGAACTCGAGAATATAGCTCAGCTCCGTGAGTTGACCTATGAATGCCATCTCCTTTCTGGTCAGTCGTTCTGTCAAGATGTGTTGCTGAGCTGTAGCTGTCTCGCTTCTCAGCGGGCAAGGAGACGATGAGGCAGAAACTTGAAGTGCAATAAACATTTAATCCAACATGACGTGATACAGGAAAGCTGACGAAAGTGCAGAGACAAGAGCGTACATACATGAATCCACATCAAACTACAATCAACGACTGACACTGAACACTAGACAGAGCATGGTTCAAATGCACAGACTAAGACGCCTGGTAGACACGGCTGGCAGCACTAATGAGCTGGGCGGGGTTAAAAATTAGGGGACAGAATGAAAACAAAACACAAAAGCACATGCAACAGATAAACGTACACAGAGCACGCCTACAGCGTGACAATTTCGTACTTGGCTTGTACTTTTTTTGTGATCTTTTTTTCGGACATTTTGAATTGAGCAACTCTTTGGTGCCCACTAAATCATGTTGAGGTTTATTTAAGAAGGCGCATATATTGATTATACCACACATACTAAATTTCGTCTCACATTATGGATTAAAATGTCTCCGTTAATCAGTTCCTGTTATTATGGGGTGACTGTGAGAGTTTCCTCACAGCGCCTGTTGGTGTTGTGAAAAGCTTCAGTAGTCATTTAATTGGGCTTAGATTCCTACATATCAAGACCTTTATTTTAGCAGCACATGAAAGGGTTACTCTAATGAAAAGAGTTGTCTTCGGGGGGTTTTTTCTGCACTCGGCCTGTGCTGTTAATGAGTACTGAGGAGCTTAGCTGGCAAGTCTGACAGTCTTTTTAAGTGCTAAAAAAAAAGTTCTGTGCCGTGTCCTTTTGAGTAGTCAGCAAACATTGTCACCTTTGTAAGTGGCTGCATTATTAAGCTGATCCCTGTCATGAGCCGAGATAAGAATAAAATGTTAACAATAGGGAGAGGAGATAAATTGAAAGAGATTGGTATAGGGATGGAGGAGAGAGGGGAAATAATTGTGCTAAAAATGGGCAGCCTGGGCGCTCCAATCAGAATGTCAGTACTGTCAACCTTTCTGTCTCTGGGGCACTGCAGGATCCGGGAACGAGTGTGAGGAAGAAAAGGAAGCTAGTAGACACAGAGTAGGAGGGAAATGCTGATGTCTACTCTGGGAGGTATTCTGTGAAATTTTAAAGAGTAGAAAAAGATAAATATCTCTTCTCAAAACTCACATTTAACATTTGAATCTGAAGGGCAAAATGCTACGAATCAATATTAATTTCTGTGCACAATGTCTTTTTAGATACATAATATGCTACACAGTTCCGAGTCACATTATTTAGGTTTTTTGTTTAATGACCACTAATTGCTTTATTATAACATGATAATTTGAAATGAGTATTTAATGTGACAGGATTGGTACGATTAGTTTTTTTAAGGACATTAAAACAAGGAAAAATCGACTCGAACACAATTTTTATTCAAAATCTGTTCAAGCTTTATGGGAAGAAATGGTTTTGTGTATTTATAAGTATATGTGTAAAGAAGAGTCAGAAGCAGAGGGATTTACGTGCAGCATTTTATTTAGACAATCGTAGACAGACAGGCAAATGGTCAGAAACTGCAAAGAGAGTTATGTCAGAGGCTAGACATAAACAATACCGGGCAGTAGTCTGGGCATGCAGCAAACAATCGAAGTTCTAGCAATCAGAATCACTAGAGCAGGCGGCGGAGGTTCAGACAATATAGAACAGTCCAGGGTCATACACAGAAACACAATAAAAGACAGGGTAAACGCTCAGAATTGCTAGCCGGGAAAAAACTGGAGTCAGAGCGTGGCTTTTAAAGGGGCGGTAACGAGCAAAACCTGGGCGCGTGACCAGACCCAGGTACGGGGTGTTCTGGGAAATGGAATCCGGTGTGAACTAGTACTCGAGTGAGGGTGCCCTCTGGTGATAATTGGAGAGAGCCACAGAGGTCTCGTTCTTGACATAATGCACTTGTGTTTTTTTGTGGTTTTTGTGCTATATTTTTTAATGCAAGTGGGTGTGTGCACTTTTTTTGGAATGAGATAAATATATTTCTTAATTTAGACTGTTGGACAAATTACATTAAATGTATTTGTATTTTTAGCTATTTAATGCACTGATTTCCAAAAAAATGAATAAAATAAAAAGTCTGCCCCCAAACTTTCAAATGGCAGAGTATTGTTTATTAGGATCTGTTGAAATATTTAATAGTCAGCCATAAGATTGATTTTGCAGTAATCCTGCATATGCTGTAGAGCTAATGAACCGTGGGCGAGTGCGAAAATACAGATAAAATGCCTTTGCAATCTGAATACGTATATTTTATGACTGTAGAAACAAAAGTAAACTATGTTAATAAAACACCATCCTACGTCTATATACTATCTCCACCCACGTTACTCTGAAGTGGAGAGGGCAAACACTTTGGTCAGAGAACAACATTTGAAATTCAAATAGGAATCAATAAGATGTGTTAAAGGCATATGTCTACATGTGTGCTTCTTCAAAGACATCAGAGGGTCACTTTCTGAGATAACAGCATCACATTGCCCTGGGGAAGGTGGCGTTTTTGCGGATTTGAGTCAAATGTGATTTCGGCTCTTAAAGTGGCACTTCAACATGCACAGGGTCTTTGTTCTACATTCTAATCTCTGTATTGATCCTTCTCGTCTCTGTTCAGAGACTGCCGGGCGCAAATCTGCAAGGGTTGGAAATTTATTTCCTACTGATCTGAATCAATACATTATTAATTATCAATGTGGCAAATGCAGTTGAGAGGGAACACCTACTGAAAACTGGCCAAAAACAAACCCTGGGCAGGGAGGCTAACTCTTGAAGAATTGTATCTCTGTGTTTTATCTGTGTTTAGTTACTCTTTTTGAAGTGAGCTGGTGAAAGAAATGAAAGCCATTTTTTTTGTTAGTTTTTTCTTTATTTTATTACTTTTTTTTGTTCTTTTTTGTTCCTACACTGACAAAAAGTAGTGTTTTGATGCTGTTATTCAGTCACAGTACCTGACGGTAAAATACTGTGCTTAAAAAAAGCAAAAGAAAAACAAAACAAACAAACAAACAAAAACCATATTGTCATGGAACCACAAAGACATCGTTACACCATGGTACATTTTCTAAATGCATGTAATATTATTCTTATTACACTGTTTTTAAAGGAAGAACTAAGCTGAATATATTGTTTTATTAATTAAATAATTGTAATTTATTTTATTAATGCATGTATTAATTTTATTTAATTGCATTATTGAATTAAATCTGTTAAATTATTGTAATATTAATATGTAATAAATATATAATAGTATATAAAAGTGTTATAAAACGGTATTAATACCAGAATTGACCAAAAATGCATTGATTTACTTAATCACTAGAGTACTACCACACTCAGCCACAAGCTCATCCAGCTATAGACTGACATACTGTTCTTCTAGCTTGGAAATATAAAGTTTTAATTAGAAGAGAGAAACTTTTATACTGAGCCCAAGAGCATGATACAATTGAACAACATTGTGAGAGGTGGGAAATGTAAATTTGGCAGTTTAGTGACCGTATTTTTTGTCTTCATCCTTCACCACATTACTTTAATCTTTTTGGACGTAGTGTTTTTAATCTCATTTTATGGGTTTAGGGTAAAAACACTGGTATTTGTGATTCGAGAATAACTGCTTTCAAAGTTATTAACATGTTTAATTACACTTGTGTTTATCAGTAGGTATGGGTGATTTGGTTCATTTGAAATAGAACTTCTAATTAATTAAAGTTTAATTGAAGATTCATTTGGAATATAACTTTTTCTTTTTAAGACGTTAATGCTTTTATTTTGCAGGGATACATTACATATAAATCATTGATCAAAAGTGACAGCAAAACATTTTTGATGTTAGAATACAGAATGTATTTCAAATAAATGCCGTTCTTTCTATTCATCAAAGAATCTATAATCACAGTTTTCAAATTAAATTACATTTCACATTCAAAGTAAAACATTAAGCAGCACAGCTATTTTTAATATTTATAAATAGCAAATGATCATATTAGAATGACTTCTGAAGGACCATGTTTCATGAAAGACTTGAGAAATGATCCTAAAAAATTCAACTGCCATAACAGAAATGAATTATATTGTAAAATATATTTCAATAGAAAGATTGTTTTCAAGTGTAAAATTATTTCACATTATTTCACCATATTTTTGATCTAATAGATAAAGCCTTATTAATCATAAAGATTGTTATCAACTTTTTTTTTAAAAACATGTGGCCCCTATCAGTGGAGTTATATGTTACATCAGTGGCTTGGCTATGTAAATACTCTATATACATAAATCAAATAATGTAATAATCATTTTACATACAACATTGCAGAATAAAATCCACTTGTGTTTTTTTCTATATTAAATATTGCTTATTTTTTGGTCAATGGATAAATTCATGTGTTTTTAGTCGTTCTTAACAATGTGAGCTCAACCAAAACGAAGACCTGCTATTTATTCTGAAAAGTTTCCTTCAAGTGTCTTCGTTACAGCAATGTGTTAACTGTGCTCCCATGAAAAGCCTCAGCTGAGTGGAAGCGAGCCATGAGGACTGTGTCAAAACATATCATCATGCGAGGCAGAGTGGCAAATTTAAATTGGTGAGCGAACAGTCCTCGGCACAATCTCTACTGTCTGCAGAAATACGTTGTCTTGTGGGTGGAATGGATGCAGTGTGTTGAAAGGTAACAGACGGCTTCACATTTGCCAAGCATATCACTTATCGTCTCTCAGTGGCGCCGATGCAGAGAAGGACTTTTTTCATGCAAGAGGATCTGAAATCAGAGCAGCAGGAGAAAGATTTGCGTCCATACTGTGCACTGTGCATCCATGTGAATGCCCAAAGAATGGTTTTGTTACCTATTGTCTGTAAATGATACTGATTAGATTGGCGTTGACTGAGTGTAGAATGACTTGGTTTATTATAATGTTTAAAATAAGCATTAATAACTGCAAACGAACTGCTGTATTGAAGATGTGTTTGTCATCTCAGGAGTGAGCTGTGTAGACGAGTATGATGAAATGGCAGCTGTGTCAGAGTGTCTCCGGTGGGCCGGGCCGATGCCGTCACGCTTCAGGAGCTGCTGGGTGCCGTGCAGGGATGACTGCACCTTCAGTTCCTGGTCGAAATTCTCTGAATGCTCTGACTGCACGAGTCGACGTACTCGCAAACGCACACTAACAGGTGAGATCCTTTGAGAAAACTCAAAAGGTGATTCCCAAAGTTGTGAATATGTATTATGACAGCTCCACACCTAGTGTGCTAATTACACTAATGGAAAAAGGCTATGAGACTGGTAAACAAAGGTTTGTGCATTCACTATTATATTCTTTAGGAAGTTATTAGGAAGTGATTCCTGGTTGACCCAAGAGGCTGTAGCTTTAGCTTTAACAGGACTAGAACTCTTTCTTTTTTGCTGCTTATTTTGCTTAAACGGTAAAATGCACAAAAATGCATCCGTCTTGGTGGGAATTCATATAAACCTGTTTAGATATGTTCTAAGTAAATGGAAAAAGTTCAAAATGGATATATATATATATATATATATATATATATATATATTGGATCCATGAATGAGGTCTTAGTGACAGCAGCCTATCATACCTAATATACGTGACTTACAATATACCTAATATTATGGCGTATAGATAGATAGATAGATAGATAGATAGATAGATAGATAGATAGATAGATAGATAGATAGATAGATAGATAGATA
>JAUCMU010000151.1:6956827-6979810 GCA_032275025.1 Enteromius treurensis
TGCAATAAATACCTGTACAGTAACTGCATTTGCCTGTGTGTGTGTTTATATTGTTCAGAGGTGGGTAGGTTTAGGGTTGGGGTGGGGTTTTGTGCACCAATAAAAAAAAAAAATTCTATAATAAAAATTTATATATGCATGCAAACCATTACATTAAGCCAAACACCTGAAAACAATGGAGGACCCTTCACATCGAAAAGTGACTGAAAAGAGGTACCTTAAGCCTCAAAAAGCGACGCAGAAGTGTTGGAGTGAGACTGTGTTGGAAAAAAAAAACACAATAAAAGTAGTCTATATTACTCAAGCTATATTTTAACTCTTTAAAAGCTGTAATACCTTTGCGCAAGGAATAGAGAAATTCAGTTTCTCTGGGCTGAAAATCTGCCATTACTCTCAAGTCAAAATCATAGAAGTCATGGGACTTTAAGGTAGTGCTGGGCAATTAATCGAAAAGTAATCAAAATCGACATTCAGAACCTATAGTCGATCAAATTTTTCCAGGTCAATTATTTCAATTACTTTTCCATTAAAACACTACCGTGTGTGGAGTCACGTGACCCGCTCCGTTACGTTACCCTAGGTTAACACCAGACACGACCATCACGCTATTCACATGTAGTTGGACTCTTGAACATTTTGAGTTTACTCGCTTTATTCGCACGTGAAATTCCCTTCACAGCAAACGCAAATTTGCGTCTTGGTTTCTGCCAGGCGGTTCCAATCTCTGTACATCGCAAAGGATATGACTCCCTTGGCTAAAGTGGAGCGAAGCGGGTTTAAACACCTTATTAAAACTCTCCACAGAAGATACACTGTGCCGTCGCCATCACGTTTCTCAAAAACTGAGCTGCCAGACATGTACAAGACATAACCTGAAAAGGTTAACATGCTCGTGTTTCTTAGTAAGAACTTAGAGTAAATTCATGTCCTTGTAGTGACACGACAAGATCACTAAGATCACCTCATGCAACCGTTTTAAAATCAAGTAATGCACCCTTCATTCAAGAATCTCTCACTTGTAATATGTGAGCATATTTACTGTACAAAATTTGTCAGTGAACTATGAGGGCAAAAAAATAAAATAAAAATTGTTCATTAATCGTAATCGAGTTAAAATGTTCAATTAATCAAGATTTTGATTTTAGGCCAAATTGTCCAGCTCTATTTTAAGGTGAGTTAATGTTGGTTAATTTGTTTTAAAAAATGATGTTTCCCATTCCATTGAAGTTTTATCAGATCTTTTATTGGCAGCTGTCAGATAAAATCACATATAGTCTTGGGATGTCCTAAAACATTGTTTTAAAGCTTCAGTGTGAGCACACAAAGTCTGGCCTTTTCCCCGCTGGTACTTCCTGAAATCTCATCCTTTTATTTTGTCTCCTGTTTTTGCCTAGTATCAGCGTTTCAATATCAGAACATCATCTTAAGTGTATTAGAAGCCATCACCATGGTAGCATTTATCTCCCTGTGTTTCAGTGTACCCCGATTGTTTTGTCTGATTCCAGGGGCCAGGAGACAGTAATGGCCCAATCTGTTTGAAGTTTGAGTCAGGCTGTGACACTTAAAGAGATTTATAGAGTCGAGGGTTGCCTGCCAGGCTTACCACTACCGTCTCTGCTGCTCGTGTGAACGCTGCTCTCACGTTAGGGCTCTGTGTATGTGGGGGTGTGAATATATTATACACATTATGGATGCCCTCAGTGTTTGCTTTGTGCTCTTTTAGCACTGCTTTGACCCACTATGCACAACAATTATTGCTCTTCTTGTTAGCCAAAGCGTGCTGTATGAATAAATAATAGAACTTTACATAATACAATATCTTGCAGTATTATTTAAAAAAAATAAAGCATATGGTATATTGTGTAAAATATACAGAAAGAAATAACTGAATGTTTAAATATTTGTTATTTAAACTGTTTTTATTATTGAATGTCTATATATATATATATATATATGAAACTTTATTATATATTTAAATGTATATTTTATGTTTATATTGGCCTGAAACACCATTTTGAATCAATCAATTAATGTTTTTTCTGGAGGATTGAATTTTTAAAGTTCTGGACAGTTTTCCCTGTAGTGTGAAACACCATTTGTTTTCTAGACTTTTTAATATTTATGCATTTTAGAAAGTTAATTAAATTTTCAATCTGGCAGCTTACCGCGCTCATTACTGTCTTCATCTTCATCCGTCATATAAACAGAATTACACACGCACACATAGCCAGAAAATTTACATTACATTTCTTCTATACTTTCCTAAATTGTTGAAGCCAGTTACTTGGCTAGTCCAGACAGCAACAGGCTATTGCACAGGAGAAGTTAAAGCTCAAAACTAATATATATATCATTTCTCTTCTCTCTCCTTTGCCTGTCATGCACTGCTAATACGGACATCTTCAAAGGCTCAGGTCAGTGCCTCATTCTGTGTTTCTCCCTGTGCATCTGTTAACCCCACAGCCCCGCGGGCCTCCGTGGCCCCTGCCCTCCTCTGAATAAGAGGAGTGCTAGTGTATTTTGATCACGGGCTGACTGAGATTTGAATTAGTATGAAGTACATTTTCATGTCGTCTCTGGCCCTTCAACTGACATTTGAGAAGGATCAGGGGACTTCATTATCTGGCCCGGAGTACCTACATCCTCTAAGAGGTTACAGTTACTGACCTGTGAGCAGCATAACGGGTTTATTTTTCTTAAAATATTACCTCCACTTGAGAGCTAGGCAATGGAAGTTGTGGTGAAGGAGAATAGAATCCGATATTTGTGCTATTTAAAGAACTTTTTTTCTCAATATGCAATAACCGAGTGTCGCCTTTGCATTGTAAAAGTCAGAAGGCAGGTTGGATTTTTTTTTTGGAGCCTCGTGGAAAAACTGTCAGGCGTGCCGTAAAACTGACATTTCCCTGTAGATTTATTGCCAATTCCATTCATCATCTTTTCACTCACTTTTCACATCTTGAGCATCGTCTTAACACTTGTTTGATTATTGTAATTGGAAATTCAATGACACTCATTAAAGGAGAGGAGAGGAGACGAGGAGAGACGAGAGGAGACAAGAGGAGAGCGCTGATGGGGCTTTTAGCAGCTGCAGGGCCAGATGGGATATTTGAGTGTGTGTGTTAGGGTCTGTATTCCTCTATTGGAGAGGAAGCTATGAACGTACAGTCTCATTTCTACACTCACTATTAACTAGTTGCTTATTAGCATGCCTTTTAATAACATACTGGCTGTTCATTAGTATTTATAAAGCAAATGAAGAGTTCATTTAATGTTAATCTCAATCAAATTGCAGTTGGGTTAACTAGGTTAAAAAATACCAAAAAAGAAACAAACAAACAAACAAAACAACTAGTAACGAACACAATAAAACATGATTTTTGAAAATTAGCTATCTTTTTTTGCAAATAAACTCAGATATAATCAAATTCAAATATTCCGCATGACCTTATTCTGCATCGAACATCCTGGTTTTGCTGAGTTAGATGTGTTCCTTGATCAATATATTTTGTTGACCCAGGAACAGCATTTTGATCCCAAAAAATTGACTTGACCACTTCTCTACAGTAGTTAACATTTGTAGCAGATCAAAACCTAAAACCAAAATGTGTTCCTGACTTTTGACAATTTTGATCAACTTTTTTGATCCACTTCAAATGTTGACTACTATACACCTAAACCTAACCATACCCATGAGTGGTCCCTAAAATCAGAAGAAATGATTGATGAATGACACTGATGTAACAAGCATCACACACAGTAAGACCAAACTTAAAAAACTATAAACTGGTTCTTCAAATCTGAGATGTTGATCCAGGAACATGTCGTACTCAGCAAAATCAGGTTCTGCATTCTACATCCCTTATACTTATTAATAGTTAGTAAGCTATTATTAAACAAATTAGTGATTTATTAAGGTTGAAGTCATAAGTAATAGATTATTAATAGCAAGAATTACTACTGGATCCGTGCAGCCAGTTGGCACTTTATTAGCAGCAGTTTGCATTTTTGTCTCTTTTTACTTCTGTTGCAATATTAGTTCATAAATCCATAACTGTCAGCCCAAACAAATTGATCAATGCGTGTTCAATGTTCCTCCAGCTGTATGGGATGGAATTCCATTGTAAACTGAGTAGAGACCTGCGGTTCAAAGCAGTGGGATTTGTAAAACAAAACGAGGTTAAATAAAGAAAGATGTTATTAAAAGTAAGAAAAAAATCTGATTTGAGGCTGACCTGTTCATAATTGTTCAAATTCCCAATTGATCTGTCTCAAAAACATTGATTTTTGATGTAACTTTTTACTGTTGGCCCAAATCAGTTACTGCATGAAATAAAAAATATATAGGCTAGTGTATTATATGTTTATATTAAACTACTATATAATACCGAATATAATGCATGTTTGTCTTGTCCTTATTTGACTAATTTCAACAATAGATTAAAGCATTATGGTATTGGATATGCACATTTAATGTTTCGGAAGTTTTGGAAATATTTTTGCAAATATTTCTCATACTTCTCGTACTGTACCCTCACAGTCTTATTTTTGTTTGCAACAAATTAAAGATGCTGTTTACTCTGACTAACATCTATAGGGAATCTAATAATTAGAAAAGAGTTTACAGAATGCATTCTTAAATGCATTCCTTTATTAGACTTTTTGAGTACAATAAAGCTTTTCTGGTTCACGTCATCTACCTTGATGCTTGAGATAGGTCGAGCTTCTATATCAAAATGATATTTAAATAGATTTAGCTGTAATCTGTGCGTTATTGTCTCTGTGTGTCTGTAGGTGTACGAGGCAGTGCCCTGTCGCAGTGAGTGCGGTCAGTACAAGTGGGTAACAGACCCCTGGTCAGTCTGCACCATCAACACAGTGGACGAGCTGCCAGTCTGTGGTGAGGGTGTCCAAAGCCGCAAGATTCGGTAAGCAAGGACACCTTCTCACAGATGCTTCTCTTAGGGGTCACAACCCACTCCAGTCTGCCACCCTCGTCCTACACATCCTCATTCTGCTTTTCTTTGGCTGTGACAGGTGTGTGAGGCATGGAAGCGAGGATCTGGTTAGCAGTGTGAATGAGACCCTCTGTGACCAGGATGAAATCCCTTCCCAGGCTCAGACCTGCATCCTGCCGTGCCCTGATGACTGTGTGATGTCCCAGTGGAGTCAGTGGAGCACCTGTTCAATAGTAAGACGTCCTTTTTGTCTGCTGGCAAAAAAATTCCTTAACATTCTGCTCTGTTTCTGATGCGAGGACAATTTAGCCAAGTTTGTGATAAAACCAATAATATTTACATTATTGTGCAAAAGTTTGGGGTTGGTAAGATTTTCTAACATTTTTTAACAAAGTACAGTAATCAAAAAAGCTAAAACAATTAAAGTTACACATGACTTTAGACAACTTATAGAATGGTTATACCTGCCTATTAATAATTTAAATGGTACATTAATTTATTATAAGCATAGGTGAAGTGTTGCCATTGATCTTATTGTCTTTATGAAATGTGAACTTATTGATCCCAAGTTAGTAGATTATTATTCGAAAGATATTAAAATGTATTGACCAATACTAATGAAATGGCCAAATGCGTAATATATGCATCTTTTTTATGCATTTGTGTGTTATATAAGGTCATATTAACTATGGACATGTTCTACTAACATTTGACCAGCAATCATACTGCTCTAAGCTGTCTTCAGTAAGACTGCTTTTGACATTGTTTTGTACTGTAGGTGGAAATTATGCACTGGTGTTTATGAGCTCGTAAAAAGCATGTCTCTAGAGAGATCATTCAGTCTGTGAATTCAGAACAGAAATGTTTTACAGTATATTTTTGCACGATTCTTTCTCGGCCTGGGCCATGACATAAGAGAGTGTCGAGATGTTTTGCATTTATTTGAATATTTCATATTAATGCTGCCTCGTAAGTCAAATCTTTATACAGTTCTCCAGAGTTCCTGCGGCGAATTTTCAAACAGAGAATACGGAGACAACTGAAATCAGTATGCAGATGAACCTCCGGTAGTAATGAAGCATTTGTTATTCTAATTAATGTTGTGCATAAAAAGTTACCCTAGATACAATTTGCCATCGGGCCGCTGACTCATTGAAGTGCAAACAGCTCTTCAATTTGCACTCAACAAATCAGAAACAAACTGGATGAGTTATCCTGGCTCGGCCCAACCTACACAAGACTGCCAAGCCATTTCAGCATAATTTGGTCTCTACGCTAATCACATTAGATCGCAATTCTACCTTGTACGCTCTCGGTTCCAAGCGATGTTTGTTCTCTTCGCTGTGTCAAAGCGTTCAGCCAGCACTGAGAACATGTCAAACACCAGTGTTCGGTGATTGAGCTTGTTTAATTAGTTTCGGGTTTACATAATTATGAAATGTTCCCAAAAAACCTGGGTGCACAGATATGTGGCACTAGCCGAAGAGAGCTCCTGCTGATGATCAGCCTCCCCAATGGTGAGATACATGCACATGGCCAGCTAGCCGTTTAAAGGGTCTCATTAGCGTCTGACAGTGATGGAGATGCAGATTAGTTGCTGCCTGCAGCCTAACAGCTTCTAACAGTGCACTTAGCATCGCAAGACCATGTGGCTGCCTGACTGCTGGGGTTTTTCCTTTCTTTTTACAATGCAGCATGACATAGCACAGCGGTTATTGCTCAGTTTGCCCATGTATATGCACTAAAAAAAAAAAAAAAAAAATAGTGTCTAGACTTCGATGTGTTTGCCGTAAAAGCCCCCTTGACATTTCGACTGTTTTTTTTTTAGCCATGTAATGAAAGCACAGTGAGGATGAGGACGAGGCACATGCTGCGCCCCCCAGTGGCCGACAGAGTGTGTCCAGACAGCAACCAGACAGAGCCCTGCAGCCTCAACAGCACCTGCTTCAATTATCACTACAATGTCTCCAGTGGGTCTCTTTCATTCTGCTTGACACAACACTATATATAACATGGGCATCTAATGACCGTTGCATGATTTATTCACTTCAATAGTGCATTTAAGGCATCACACTGTAAAGATCAAAGGCCCACATTGTGAAAAAGGATATTTGGATACGTTCAGTATTTCTGCCTTTTCTTTGAAAAATCTGATGTATAAAGAATTTTAGTTAGTGCTGTCTGTCAATTAAAATAATATCATTAATTAATCGCACATCTTTTCACCTAACATTAATAATTGTATTGTTAAAAATACATTTGTAAATTGTAGTAATTTCACATAGAGTTAAATAAAGTTCTAATATGGATGAATCCTTAACGGTACAAAATTACAGTTATTGATTTTCTTTTGTTATTTGATTAACAGGCATCATAGAAACTGAGTTATTAGGATTTTTTAGTTGCTGTTTCTTTAAGAGTTTCCGCTGATGAGCGTGACACTGATCTGATATGTATCATGTTTTTGTGCTTTAATATGAAATGATATACAGCAATCCAGCACATACTTGAGTGCAACTGAAGAGCACAGTATAACGGCAGACATGTAATGTGGTCATAAAATAAACACAATTTTTGTAATGAAAAAAGAGCCAGTGACTGCAGTTGTGAGTAGTTCTGCATCTGCTATAACTACATTAATTATTGTTAATGCTGTTAGACTGGAAAAATACACTACTAATATACAGCACTAATTTTAATATATATGTTAACATTACTAATAAAATATTATTAAAGTTAATTTAATAACTTACATGAACATTACTTACGGGATTTATTTATCTTGATTAATGTAATTACTTTCTACATATGCTGATGCACTTTAACATCTTAAGATGTTTAACATTTTTTTGAAAATCCATGTTTGTGGGTCAATAAAATGCAAACAAACAGTACTTTTATACATCAGCAAAACAAGCATAATGGCAACTCCTACAAGCCTGCTCTTAAATCAGTGTCTGAAGTGAAACAATAGGTGTGTAAGAAAAATAGTAATATTTCCATTATATGGACTTATTTCTAAAAATCTTGCTTGTGTTCATCTGAAGTGTGTTATCAGGGCTAATTTGTTAATTCATTTTTATTGTATATTGAACCCCATATTCCCAGTGTGGGCCAGGCTGTATGTCTATTGATAAAAGTGGCAAAAAGGATAAAGAGAAGTTACAAAGACAAACTCCCAAAGCCAATCTGATAAATTGCCTTTATCAAGGACACAATGGCTTTCTTTTGGGCATCAGTCCAGATCTTTAACAACAGGCCACACAGCCCATAGTAGAAACCTTCCAGTTGAATACTTGGAGATAATATCCACTGCACTAATAATGGGAATGTGCTAATCTAGTGTACATCTTCGGAAACACTCTTTGATTTCACTGCCTCACATATAGTAACAGGTTCTTGGATATATGATAGATATGATATGATGTTAAGAGTTTGCGTTTCTATCAAGATAAACACTCTGCCTCTTCATCTCTCCTTCACACTATTCTTCACACACTAAAATCTCAGAGAATGTGACCTTCTGAGCTGCTTTTAATCCACTGCTTTGAATTGTCCGGTTACCTTCAGCCACCCCACGCCGTCCATATCGAGCTCAGCAGGACATTGCCACATGTGCAGTATCATCCAATAGAGCAGAGAGATACTAATTTTCCAGATAGAGCCTAATGAAGGAAATGAGCATGGAGATATAAATGAGAAGATAAGCGCTTCACTGCACAGAGACCATGAAATCACAGATCATATCAATACTGATACTGCTCCTCGAAGCCATTTGACTGGCTTAAAGACAGATTAGCATCGTAGAGGCGGCCTACTGCCCTCGGCTCACATCACTCTTTATTCTACTTTGTTGCTTTATAGACTTTAGCTTAATCGCAATTTGCATATTTCTGTGAAAACTACAGTACGCTCCCGTTCAGAAGTTTGAGGTCAGAAAGATTATTTGTTTTGTTTTTTGAAAGAAGTCTCTTGCTTACCAAGGCTGCATTCATTTGCCTTGATGATAATTTATTATTATTATTTAAAGTTTATTGTTTATTTGATTATTTTAAATAATGTACTTTATTCCTGTGATATCAAAGCAGCCATTAATTCAGTCTTCAGTGTCACATCCTTTAGAAATCATTCTAATATTGAACATCCTGGACTTCCTGATTCTCAGGAAGTATTAATGTAGGTTGAAAACAGATGTGCTGCTTAATATTTTTGTGGGCAGCGCAATACTTTTTCACATCTCTAAGGAATCGAAAGTTCAAAAGAACAGTATTAATTAGTTTGAAGTGGAAATCTTTTGTAGAATTTACTGTCACTATGATTAATTTAATGCAACCTTGCTAAATCAAAGTAGTTATTTCCTTAAAAAGAAAAAATCTTACTCAACCAAGCATTTTGAATGGTAGTGTATATATATATATACAGACATATATAGACAATATTAGCTCATTATGCATTTAAAATCTAATGAAAGCATGCAATCCATGCTTGTATGAACATACTCCTGATGTTGCATTTCATTGAAAGGCTATTTAAATAGAAACTACAAGGACACAGAATCTGATATTTAAATGCCACTTTGGTCTGACGTTTCCCATATGTGTGTGTGCTTTTGTATCCTTTGGTTACGGGTCAGACTGGAGCACCTGTCAGCTGAGCGAACATGCCATCTGCGGCCAGGGCACGAGGACACGACTCTTAGATTGTATCCGCAGCGATGGCAAAGTGGTGGATTTGAGCATGTGCGAGGAGGTAACCTTCATTTCCTGGCGCCCCTCTCAATACAAATGTTCTCTGAGGGGGAATTAAGCACTGTGGGATTGTATTATGTCCTTCAACTGCATGCATTGCAAATCAGCCATGACTGTCCATTAACTCCCTACAGTATTGCTCCATATCCAGAAAATGATTCTTTCATTGAAGCCTTTTACAGTAATAGCCCCTCATTGGCTCACAGCTGGTTCATCAGACAGAGATTGTGTGTGGTGAGGGGACGTGGGGTTAATGGCTATCCCACTGTTTTAGCTGAGTCTGCCTCAACCGTGGAGACTGGTGATGGACTGTGTGGTGGACTGTCCCTTTAACTGCATCCTGTCTGACTGGGCGCCCTGGACCGAGTGTTCACACACCTGTGGCAGTAAAGGTGAGTCACAGTATGTAATTAATTATACAGTATATATAATGAGGGCTGATGGCGTTGAATAGGGGTTTTAAGCTTTTGATGTCAAGAGTCTCAAAATATGGAAGCCCCTTTTAAAATTTAAAGGCTGCTATAATGTTTCTTTAAAATAAAACAATAATGTTACAAATGTTTACTGTGTGAGAAAATGTGTAAAAAAATAAATAAATAAATAATTGTTTTATGGAAATATTTACCTTGAATTAAGTTTTATTTGTAGTCACTAATATTTAATGTTAAGTGTGTAAACTTGATTCAGTTTAATTCTGCTACTATTTAAAATGTTATTTTATTTATTTATTTATTAAGAAACTTTTATTAATCTAGGAGTTTATTTATTTATTTAGATGAAATAATTAAGTAGTTTATTTATTCTTTTGAACTTTCTATTTATTCTAAAATTACCATAAAGTTAAATTTTATTCACTGGAATAAATAGCATTTTAAAATATATTCTAATAGAAAATTGTCATTGTAGTACTTCAAAAAATATTTTTTATGTTGTTGTTTTTTATTCTTGTCATTTTTTAAATATTATTACGTTGTGAACACCTCTTTTAAAACAAAAAAACATTTGCAACATAGCTTTTCATAAATATTGTTTCCTTTTCCTGATAGTAACCCTGACTATTCTTTTAAATCCTTCTAAAGGTGGAAGCCTAAAATAGCAATCATTTCAGTTTGAAGGAGCGATCAGCAATATTTAGAAGGATCAGGGAGAAACATGCTCGCAAATTACAGTTTGCAATAATATTTAATGTTCCTGTGCAGCTGACACATTTTCATTTGCATGCAACCTAACCCACAAACCTGTGCACTCGGGTTCCATGGAGATAAACGCTCGGCTTGCTCTAGGCTCACACTGTCAGGTGGTGCGCATTTACTTTGCATTCATTAACATGCCATGTCGGAATCCCTTTTTAATTATGGATGTTATGTCATGAATCATATTTAAGGATCGGCTTACAGGTTAATGACTCTGGGTTATGAAACCCTTGGTTTCCTGAACACGCCAAATGATTTATCAGTCAAAGGGAAATATTTATTTTACCCATTAGTGTTCTCAAAACTGCAATTGTAATTCAGAGTTTGTTGGCCTGTTTGCCTGATGGAATGGTGTTATTGCTTCATGCAATATAAAATGCTCAAATTACAAGTCTTAAGAGCAGCCCGGGTCCCTATGGTTCAAATGACCCAGCTCCTTAGGAGTTCAATTAATTAGACACGTTCAGCACAATCTTCATTAATTTTCATTCAGCCATTAGCTTCCTATCTCAGCCAGGCAGTTTACTTTTTAAATCCAAAGGGAGTTCTTCAGGCAATGCAAGCAGGAAGTTCTCAGTGTGTTTTCGGTTACATAAACAGGTGTAGAAATAAACGCAAGCTGTGCTGGCTGGAGAAAGAGAATTTTTTTTGTCTGTGTCAAAGCAGTGTTGTCTCTTGCGCACCTCGACTGAGACTGAGAGTTTGGGGTTCATTATGTGCTGTATATACACACAGAGTTTTAATGCATTTGGAAGTGGAGCTCAGGAAACTCTGCGCTTTTTCCTTTTTTCTTCACTCTAGCCCTTATTTCACTCTATTCCTCCCCAACCCTCCACCATCTCCCTACAGGATCAAGTTGAGATATTTTACTCTGTCAAATCACGTCATTTTAAGGGCTTCCTCATCTGGCCAGAGTGCTTCTGTTTTAATGAATGACGTGCTTGAGGCAGCCAGCTGTAGAGGCGGCTCTTGAAAGCAGCACAAAACATGAATTTGATGAGCAGTTATGTTGTGCTGTGAATATAATTTCAGGGTTTTTTTTTCTTCTTGTTAAATGTTTAATGCTCGACTGGAAGGAGGGCTCTTTACAGTCAAACTCACTGGAGTGCAGTTCAGTTCAGATGCACGGACAATATCAGTTCAGATGTACATTGGTAAAGAAGGGTCTATATTGTCCTTTTTTTTTTTCTTTAGAAGAGTGCAAGAGTGATGGTCCCAAAATTAAAAGCTTGGCCTAATCTTCAATGCTGTCAGTTTTTGTGTTCAGCACATTGTTTTTTAGTTCACAATAATGAGTTAATAGTCAGGCCAGGCCTAGAGCTGCTATATATGCCTGCATTTGCCCATCCTCATGTCATAAGTTTTTCTGTTGAACACGAAAGTTGATGTTTTGCAAAATCTCCAAGCTGTTCTTTTACATACATTGAAAGCTGCCATGCTCCAAAAATAGCAAATAATTCTCAAAAAAAGTCACATGATAGATGTGTGTGAGGAGCAGAGGAGAAATTAAAGTCATTAATCACTCAAAATTCTGTGTTGCTCTTGAAATCTCATTTATGTTTACAGGTGTTTCTTTACCTATTGACAATTCTGGATCTGTTGATTTGCTTTTCTCAGTAGTTTATTTATTTGTTCATGAAAAATCTCTAACTGTGGGCATACAGTACATAAATCATAGGAGTCTTTGTTAATAGTTTTTTTTTTCCTTTCTGAAAATTAAGAAAATTCTCACAATTGTTAATTGTGTAATAGCTTTCTTTTGTGAAAGTGTTTGCTACAGATTGTTGTCACTACAGACAATTTAATAATTCATGAATTAGTTAATTCCGGGTGTGTTGCACGAGTCTTGAAAAGTAAAGCCGTTGCGACTCAAAAACCCCCAAGTGACTGGCTGCAGTATATGTCATAAACCCCACCCTCTCCATGTAATCTAATGGGACATGAACCAAACTAATAATTAAGTTACACTTTAAATAATATTTTCCAAAGATAGTTTTCATCATGTTAGGTAGTTCTTATCATGCTGATGTATGTTCAAGTGTTCGTTTTTCTAAAACCTTTGCTTTAAACTAGTTATTATAAAAATGGGGCGTGGTGAGCTTGTAATTGTGTCTGCGGAAGTTTGGGTGGGACTTTGATTCCGCTGCTCCACCTCACGATCTTTACTGCACAGACTCCGACTCCAAGTGTCAATTATTATAGATATCCTATAATAAATCACATATCCTAGTTTATATTTCCAAATGATATTAAAAAGATGTTGCAGTTCAAATAAAAAGGCAAAATTATTTGATTCTTTTAATAATACACCTAAAAAGAATTCTTTTTTTAATTATTATTTTTACAATATTTTTGGAATAAAAAAAATATAAATCTACTTGCATAGTTATCATTTTACAGTATGTGTCCTTAATAATAAATGTAATATTTTCACAATGTGGCTAGGAATGACACACAATAAAAAATCAGTTTACAAATGATATTAACTGGTACTGTTTTATTTTTTATTATCACATACAGTATTTCATGCAATAAATATAATTTTTTTTTTAATTTGTTTTAAACATGCTTAAACTGGCCTGGGCCAACATGAAATCCCTGCCGGTCTAAGATGAGCCATCTCTGTTTCTGTCTATTCCTGAATTGTACAGTTGATAAATATTGCAGCTATACAACATGTGAATAATACATTAATCCACCGCATTGTCCCAAGCTGCTGGAGTGTGCACTAATGCAGGCTTGATGTATTTTTAGCTCTTTCACAGATGTCTCTTCACGTGCGTCTCTGTTGCAGGTGTTATGACTCGCTCT
This sequence comes from Enteromius treurensis, assembly GCA_032275025.1. Lineage (NCBI taxonomy): Eukaryota > Metazoa > Chordata > Actinopteri > Cypriniformes > Cyprinidae > Enteromius > Enteromius treurensis. Next base: position 6,970,538 of record JAUCMU010000151.1, read on the forward strand.
CGCAGCGTTCTTCAGCAAGCTCATGAGGAGGGACGCCCCTGCGCCTCTCAGCTCTCCCAGACCAAACCCTGTCCCATCAGCCCCTGCTACACCTGGCTTCTGAGCGACTGGTCTCCCTGCACAGTGGAGGTAGATCCTGGGCAAAAATAATTGGATCTGCATGTATTCAGCAGTTATTGGTTATTGCATATCACCTAACCTGAGGGCATTCAATCCATGTTTCATATGACCAAGTGGTGTTGGGACCAGCCGCCCAGCATGTCTTTCTGGTACTGGCACAACACTTGAGTTCTTTAATTGAATTTTGTGGAAATTGCATGCGCACATGCCGGGTTTGTGTGTGAGAGAGGGACTTTGTGTCATTGAGACGTGAGGTAACTGCTGATTAAAATCACGCTGCGATCCACAGTCTTATCATTAGAGGAGAACAGTGGCAGAGTTCAGATTTTCATCTCCTCTCTTCTGCTTTTCTCTCCTCTCTCTTTTGTATCTGAGAAGGATTTTAATTGTATGTCTCGGGGTTTGCACACGTCCCTGGAGTCGTGCTTGCCCAGATCAAAAGCTGTCCTCCTCACAATATGAACAAAAGAAACATTGCACACTTTTAACATGCATTTATCCACTTTCTTTGGTACTTGATGTGATGGACACTTTCATATTCGTAAACATTATCACGTTTCTGTGATATGTGTGACATCTGTGGAAACAGAGTTTCGCTTTTTATAGCTTGTGTTATAACATGCTAAACCACATATCTGAAAAGATTCGATTTGCATAGTTAACATTTGCAAGGCAAATTATGTTTAATCAGAAAACTAAATGTGTAACACATGCAATAACAACAGAAAGAAATGTGAAATTGAGGTTAAGTTCGATAAACGTCATGGAAGAGTGAAGAAAATGTGTTTTAAGTGAAAACAATACTGCAAGAAAGATTGTTTTTAATCAGTATTTTTTAGTATTTTCTCTAAATTTGTTTAAAGTATGCACTCTTACCGTTGCCCTTACAATGATTCTGATTCTTAAAATGCTTACTACTTTATCTACGGCTTGACAGTAAAGAGCCAATATGTGACGAAAATTCAGGTTTAGCTTACCTGTCAAAAAGAACAGTTCAAGTCCCAAAGAAACCCAAACCTGGCACTTCTGTAAGCAAATCTGAATTTCTTTTCCATGACACTTGTCAGACACCTGTGGTCCCACACAGCTAAACACCATCTGCCTCAGCCTTCTACAGTGTCCACGCCCACAAACTCATGCTATTGGCTGAGCTGGAAAGAGACTGACAGATCTGAATGAACAGTTTAGATGGTGCTTGAGAGGCTCAATTTTACACTTTTCGGGGGGATATAAATTTGTAAAGGGCATACAGTAGTCAACAATAACCTGGTTTAAAGAATGTTTTCTGACATAAAAGTCTTACAAACTTTATCTTTACAAAAAACATGTTTATGATAAGAATTTGAGGTATTAAAGAGATAGTTAATCCAAAAAGGAGAATTTACACAGGCTTTATTTTCAAGAATGTTGATAACCAAACAGTTAATGGTAGTTATTGAATTCTGTAGCTTTGTAACAATGAGTTATTTTTTATTACCAACATTCTTTGAAATATCTTCTTTTGTGTTCAACACAAGAAACTCAAAGATTTGGAACAAATTGAGGTTGACTGAACGATGACAGAATTTTTATTTTTAGGTAAAACATTTTTTGCACCCTTTAGGCCACAGGTCACCAACCACTTGGTCACGACCCAGTACAGTCACAAAAACATTGGGGGGAAAATGTGTTCAAATATGACAGTGTTTTTTACTGTGCATTAATGATTGTTCTAATTGTCCTGTTTTTTTGTTTAGAGAAGTGTTTCAGACAGCACAGGAATACCGAGTTGATTTCTTTCTCACGTCTCCCTGCATTTAAATATTCAGAAAATTGTGTCATCAAACCATTGTCAGCATTCTGCAGTTTTCTTTTCCAAAGAAATGATCTGTTATGTGACTCAAAAACCACGATATGATCCATTGAACCACTATACATTATATAAATATAAAACCAGTCCGTGATGGGAAAAAGGTTATGACCCTGCTTTAGGCTGTAATAGTTGCCCCCCTTATTTTATACCTTTTTAAACACTTTAAATGGTTTTTTTTTCATTATTAATGCAATAATTAATGCAGTATTGCTGTTTAAGGATGCCTTTAGGACATTTTTACCATTAAGTACGACAAACTTTTGCTAGCTCTTTGCTGTGATAGTTGAAACCTGTGTGATCACAGAAATGCCATTCACTCCCAGCTGTCAGCCATTGAGAGAGAGGTGTCACTGTAATAAGCTCCTCTGCCTCACTGCTCAAGGCTCGCCCAGATTAATGAGACAGCCATGTGGTTTCGTGCAGGGGGCAGAATGTGGAGAGGGCACGAGGGAGAGGAACCTGACGTGTGTGGTGCACTGGTCAGACTGGCCAAACAGCCCCTACCTCTCAAAGGCGGTTGAAGACGAGAAGTGTGGAGACCGTGTGAGAAAGGAGAGCGAGCAGGAACTTCAGCAGCCGTGTTTCGTCCCCTGTCCAGGTACAAAAAAACAGCTATTTTAACTGGTGTGTTTACATTTTTGCACTCTCGATTCAGTTAACACGATTTATTGTATCATAACCAGTGGAGGATGTTGATCAAGGAGTGGAACTGTCCTAGGAATAAATATGTCATATTTAGTGAAGTGAAATGAAAGTTTGTCAACTTGTCAGCGAGCAATGTCCCACTTTTTTACCTTGTGAATACATTTCACCTTCCGGCTATCGTTGACTTGTGTTAGCCTTACTTCTGTGTCTCTTTTTATTTCGTAAATGTGTTGCATGCTCTCAGGGATGAACATATGCTGGGAGGAGAGGGGAAGAAAGATGTTAGAGACAGAGAGGTAGAGACAAAAAAGAGCGAGTCTAAAGAAATGAGCGAGTTAGAGAGGGTGGCATATGGTGTGCGGTGTGCGTTGCTGTATTATATGTTTCGGCAGCTCCAGTGAGGGATGAAAATAGACTGGCTTCATGAAGATGATGGATAATGAGATGCCTGGGTGCACAGATTGTCTCTAATAGCCATCCTGGCTGCAGAATCAAAAGGACGTCATGGCTGAAGAGCTAGTGCTAGCGTGCGCAGGTGGGGGCGGCTGTCGCTGTGAATCGGCCTCTGCTCCGAAGGATTAGGTGGGCCAGTGATGTATGATCTTCAGCTAAGGAAGCGTTAAATTTATCTGAAGACTTCAGTTCTATGAGAGAAGATCAGATCAATCTCATTGGCCTGCAGTGAAAAAAATACAATTGATAGTTGATGGGTTTTTTATGCATGCATGTATTGTGCACACTTCTGTTGTTGTTATTATTGTTATTATAAAAACGTGCACTATAGTAAGACCAAATCTGCTTTTTTAATTTTAAATGATAAAACAGTCATTTTTAAGTAAGGGTTAATGGATATCCAGCCAGTTGTTATCACAGAATACATTCTGACAGGGTGATCAGGACCCTGACACAAAGCTGCTTGCGCACATAAGTAAATAATCAGATATTGATTTGAGCATAGACAAAGTTAAAACAAGAGACATTTAAGGCATAACTTCCTGTCATCTCCGTACATCGCTTTTCACCACAGAAATGCAGGACAGTTGATCGCCAGAAGCAGGATTGGGCAGCGGCCTCAAATAACTGGATGAACAATGTGATATTCGGCATTATGATGTGGCTAACCAATCAAAATCAAGTATTCCAGAGAGCTGTGTGATAAGTTTGAATACATGAACCTTGGAGCTTTTACATTTAATAATTTATTCAGATGTTAACACTAGTTTGTGTGTGTGTGTCTATATATATTTATTTTAGCTTAATTTGTATTTCATTTATATTCCAAGGCAACTTTTTATTTTTATTTTTTTTCAGTTTTATCTTAATCAAAGTTTTTTTATAGCATTATTTTCTAGCATCTAGCATTATGTGCAAAATGGTTATTTGTTTTATGTTACTATATCCAAAGAATCTTGCACTTACTACACGCTTCAAAGTACATACCCACATTTTAGCAAACCGTTTATGAGATATTCCTTCTCTGTACTGGACCACTGGATTTCTTAGATAAGTATTAAATTATTGTGGTATTCCTTTAAACTGCAGAACTAAAGTTGTATTATGTGACTTGTCATCTACAGGGGACTGTCACCTCACAGAGTGGTCGCAGTGGAGTTCCTGTCAGCTGACATGTTTGGAAGGACGTAGTTTTGAGACGGTGGGCCGTCAGGCACGCTCGCAGGCTGTGGTCATACAAGTGCTGGAAAATCAGGAGAGCTGCCCTCACCAAGTCTTTGAGACACGTCCATGTAAAGGTACAAGCAGTAAAATATAACACAATATAATGCATGCAGTAGTTATTCAATGGAAAGTCTTTAATTTGAACTCAAACACAATAGAAATCACCAAGAGAATGGATAACCACAAACATATAAGTGAAAACTAATACAGGAAAAAAGGAACTGGGGAGAAAACAGGGCTTAAATGAACTGAGACAAACAGGATAATTAGTTAACACATGTGGAACCAAATGAGCTAATCAAGCAACACAGGAACCTGACCAAATAAGGAAAAACAGTAACATCCATGTGACTATAATATAGTATAATATAATTACATGTGCTTTTTATGGAAGCCCATTTCTGATAAATATTATAATATAGGAGAGTCATAATTGACTGTTAAAATTAGATGACTTTAGATGATGAAATTCTAACTTTTTATGGCATAATTATTTACCAAAGCATGAAATATGCATACTGTATGCATGCATGCATAAAATGTCTCTTATAATCTCAAGCACATTCATTCATAAACAAAGATGTCATGATAGAAATTCAGTATGCTCTTCCCACAACTCTCAGTTGTGTATCAGAAAGTCTCTTGACATCTTGCTGACGCCTACATCACTGCTGTAACAGCCAACAAGATATACCAGAGATGTTCAGACAGCCCTGTCTAAACAAATGAATCACATTTCATCATTTACAAAATTCTGTCCCAAAGATCAGATTTTAAAGGTACATTGAATTTGAGTGAACTGAACCTATATACAGTCTCCACTGGAGCTCTGTGAGGGAATTTTCTAATATTGATCAAACCAATAAAATATTGAAGGTTTTTGCAAGTATTTATGCACCCATACCCATATGGTCTATACATTGGGGTCAGTAAGTTTTTCTTTTTTTAAGTAAAGTATTTCATTAAAGAAAAGTATATTTCATTGAGCAGTGATCCATTAAATTTATGTGACCATAAAGCCATTTATAATATTACAAAATATTTCAGAAATGCTGTTCTTTTTCTGTTCATCAGAGATTCCAGGAAAAAAACATCTGAGTATCCACGTAAATAGGCACAACACTGTCTTAAATATTAAGTAATAAGAAATGTTATGTAGCATCAAAATCTGCTTGTTAGAATGATATCTGAAATATCATGTGACATTAAACACATTTAAAAAGATTTTATCTATGAAAAAAATAGTTTTTTCAAAATATCAAAATGTAGTCTTTTAGACAGATGTTGCTGTTAAATGTTAGAATGTTGCTGCCTTACGTTAACCTGCTTTAAATTACTTAAGTTTTAATTGCATAAGTATTCATATCCCAACTCAGTACTTAGCTGAAGCACCTTTACAGCCTTAAGTCTTTTTGGGTATAAGTCGACAAGCTTTAAACATCAGTATTTGGCAATTATCTGCCACCCCTCTCCTCACCTCTTCACCTCTCAAGCTCTGTCAGGTTTAATGGGGGCAGCATTTTCAGATGTTAGACCTTATGTTAAGTCTTGGGTGCCCTTTCCAAATCATACCCATTCAACTGAATTTGCCACAAGTTAACTTCCCTCAGAGTGTACAGTAGTAACAAGCTGTTATGTTATGAATACTTTTGCAAGGCACTGTACACTGTAGTCTACATAATATTATAATCTGATAGACCACAATTACATTATGTAGTCCTTTGTGTGTGTGTGTTAGTACTGTAGGTCAAAGTGCATTTACGCTTTCTCATTAGGTTATGTGTGTGTGTGTGTGTGTGTGTATGTGTGTGTGTGTGTGTATATATAGATATAATATCTGCATTTGGCTATTATCACACCTGACTGCCCAGTGCAAGACTAATGAGTGTCTCTTTCACTGTATGGGGCCGCAGGAGGGAAATGTCACAGTTACGAGTGGAGGACCAGTGCCTGGAATGACAACGAAAGATCAGTGTGGTGCCAGCGGTCTGATGGGGTCAATGTGACAGGTAGCCCACTGCTTACATTGAGACTATGAGAATGACAAATATTCTGCACTGACTTCACTTACAGAAAGATAATCAAAAGACCTGTCGTCTCCACATGACCCAAAGACTGTTGACAATGAACATCCTGTCATCATTTACCCGCCCTCATGTCGTTCTAAACCTGTCTGCTGTTATTTTTACAGTGGAACACAAAGGAGACTTTCTGAACCATCTTAACATCTTGTGAAGTCCATAGAGACCAGAGACTTGAGAGAACTCTAGAAAGAAGGAAAAGAGAAATAGGAAGGCACCACATAGGCAGTCATGCACTGTAATCCAAGCAATAGTTAAATGTGACAAACAGCACCAAATTTGAGTAATTGTTCCCTGATAATTCTCCCAGTCTGCTGCAACACTCAAATCAAACATTGCAATATTTGTAAATCAGGTTGTACATTACGGTTAAGTCTGGGGTTAGTAAGAATCATAGGAATGGAGGGAATTCATATTTTATATATTACATTGATCAAAAGTAACAGATTGTTTCAGAATATTTCTATTTCAAATAATAATCCTAAATATTAACGTTAACACAAAAATATTAAGCAGTACAAATGTGTTCAAGAAATGTTTTTAGCACCATTTAAGCAAATAACTTAGTTTAGCTATCTCTGAAATAAACTGACAGCAACAGCAACAAAATTACAGCGAGAATAAAAGTTGCATCTTCTTTCTTTGTGTATACATTTGGGTGTTGTAGAGATGTGGAGGCTTGTTCATATGAGGCATTTAAAGAAGGTGTGTCTAGTGTTGCCAAGTCATTGGGCTACTTTAACACTGTTGCCATGGGTTGTAATAACAGGTTTGAAACTAAATGAGTTATTAATGACAAGATTTTCTTTTTTGGGTGAATTATCCTTTTAACCCTAACGGAGAACCACAGACTGAAAATTTGTGGTTTAAATTCGGTAGACCTTGTCTAGGACAGTTTAATAGCACATTCAACACTTTCCCTATTCTCACCCTCCATTTCAACAGACATCATCAATAAACTAGCGCTCTTCTCAGAGCGAACAATATAAATGGTATAAAACATTGTTTGATTGTGGCACAATAAACGCGCTCAAGATGGCAAGCTTTCACTTGAGCGTTTAGAGTGAGAACGAAGGCTTTTGGGTTGTGCAAAGTGCTGTAAATAACACAGAAAGGTGATCTTATCCGAGTATGGAATCGTCTCGGGCAAATATAAGCTGTGAGAGGTAATCTCTTCTGTTTGAGGAAAGCTCGAACCCAGGGTATTAGTCTCTGATGTTTTGACATGTAATTTTCTATTCCAAAATTACTATCTTCACTGATTGATCAGAAGCTGTGATGGGTCCTTTAAGCCATTAATCAGGTGCGACGGCACTTTTATCTAGCTGTCAATAGGGAAATGGCAATAATTACCTCTGTTGTTTCCTGTTGGAAGGGGGCTGCTTTCCACAGAATCGGCCAACCACTGTGCGCCACTGTCATCCTCCCTGCACCAAACCCTTCTCCCACTGCAAGCAGGTAAACACCCTGTGTGCAAGAACACCTTCCAGTATATCTATTTCCACCTTAAACCACCATGTAAATAACAAGACATATAATACATCCTGTGGTTTGTATTCAATGACTTACTATTAGGGAAGTCATAAAGGGAGGCATTTCAGGCATGTGTAAAATTTGCATAATTGCTTTGAATAGAGGACAAAAATATTAAACTCACAAAACTGTGCATTGACTGCCACTTGCAGTGCTTTGAATGCAACTACATGCAACCACTTTTTTATGCTCAGGAGTACTGATAAAAATATTGATTTTGTCTTCAAATGAATATTTCAGGGGTTTAGTAATTAACAGTTTAATCGACTGCGTTGGAGGTGTGATGTTCATTCTCAAAAAGTAATTTTAACTCGTCTCTTGTGGATGTTACAGTACTTACAGTAGAAGTGAATAGGGCCAGTTTTTGATGCTCTAAAGAAGCATTTTATTAAACTTGTGTGAAACGTTGTTTTCTTCATTTTTGTTACACTGTCATAGCAACAAATTTGTAATTTTTTTCTCACTAAAATGATAACCCATATTCTTTTGTGTCTTGTAGCTATACTATTGAATCTAAGTACTTTACCCTATAAACAGTGCCACACTGTAACCCAATGATGAAAAGGAATGAGTTTTTGTGGTAATCAGCTGTTGTGTGATCTGAAGTTGCATTAAACGCGAAGTATTTCTTCAAACACTATGCAGCGTCTGACCGCGGCCCTCACAGCAGTGGTGTCTCTTTCAGAGCGGCGTGTGCGGGTGTGAGAAGGGCTACACAGAAGTGATGACCACACATGGATTCCTGGATTACTGCACCAAGACCCCAGGTGCTGACAACAAAAAGGCAGATGTGAAGACCAGCTCGGGAAGATTAAAACCGGGCACCACTCAGATCCAGGACTTCTTCGGCGAGTGGTCCCTGCAGCCGCTCGGCCCAGGTATTTGAAATGCAGATGAAGAGCAGGCTGATGTGGGCCAGCGGAGTGCGGCTTTGAGTTATTGCAGAATATCGCTGGACGCCTTTATGAGACTCCAGATAGGGGCTGATGTAGAACTCTGTTTAATGCCTCAGTGTTTATACCCTATTGGAGCTATGAGAAAAGCTGCACTGGACAGAGTCTCATAACAGCGTGATTTGTATTGCCCATAACTTGACAGACAGAGTTGCTTTATTGCTGGCTGGAGGCCATTTCTGATTAGAAGTGAATTTAGCGGCCTGTGGTACAACAACTGTGTGCTGTAAGGTTACCAGTAGGTGTGGGTTTTAGCCTCCAGATGGAGGGACAAAATTCAGAGAAATTCAGAGTGTACTTTTACTTGTAAAATACTGTACAAGGACTCCTCTGTCTGATTTAATTTAATTTAATTTAATTTAATTTAATTTAATTTAATTTAATTTAATTTAATTTAATTTAATTTAATTTA
>JAUCMU010000151.1:6980459-6990739 GCA_032275025.1 Enteromius treurensis
ATTTAATTTAATTTAATTTAATTTAATTTAATTTAATTTAATTTAATTTAATTTAATTTAATTTAATTTAATTTTCATTTCATTTCATTTCATTCTCATAGTATTTTGAATTGTAATTATATTTTACAATTTTACCGTTTGCACTATTTGTGATCAAATAAAGGCAGCCTTGGTGAGCAAGAGACATTCAAAAAAACTTTCCAGAAATGTTATAGTGCCCAAACCTGTATTGTTAATTGTATCTTGTATTATATTATGTACACATTGAAAAGAAGTATAACAAAGATGTATACAGCTCCGTGTTTGGATATTTTATAGGCAAGAGTTTTATAAGTCAGAGCAGTTTTAACAGGTCCTTCCATTTTCCTATTCACCCGTACGATTCTTCCCTAAATTAAAGTTGTTCTAAAGTGTTAAAAAAAAAAATTCTTTTGCTGAGAGTAGTTTTTGCATCATCCATTGTGTGAGTCTCAAAGGATCCGGGTCTGCTGCTACAGGGGAAGCTCTCTGTGCAGCTCATCAGACTGCTGTCTTTTGTCTTTTATCTGCGAGATGTGTTCTGAGACCTTGTCATATCAGTTATACAAGCATCTTAATGGCTCTGTGACACTTATTCTTTCCTCTGAGCTTAGAATGGAAGATGGTGAAACAGTTTCTTCAGGTACATTGAGACAAGTATGAATGTGCCATCTGGTACTGCTGCAACAGGCCCCTGTGAGGAAACCACAAGCAATACACATATATTTCAGTGCTGAACACTCTTCTGTTTTCTGATCACACAGATGGAAGAATAAAGCTGTGGGTCTATGGGTTAACAGCTGGAGGATTCATTCTCATATTACTCATAATCGCTGTGGCCTTTCTGTTTTGGTATGTATGCTATCACATTTTAACACACTCACCACTGAATGGAAAAACAATACCTGTTTGAAAACAGTTTTGGATGTTAAGAGAACACCTCACTTCACCTATTGACTTTTTATAATTTATTGCTGCCATCTAGTGGTAAAGTATAGAAATACAATATAAAACAGCAGTTTATTTCCATCTCTCTTTTTTTCTCTCCTTCTCTTCATGCTAGCAAACCATCCAAACAGAGTAAAAGTGCATCTCCACCACAGAAGCCATTGACTCTGGCTTATGACGGGGATGCGGACATGTGATCAAACTCTCTGTGACTGTACATTCGAAGCACAAGCTGGACTACGTGCAACATTTTAGTATGTTCGTCTCTCCAAGGCACACTTTGGATTTTGGAAAAAAGAAAAAGACACCAGGAGTAACAGATAGGCATCAAAGAACAATTAGATCTTGAAATCTGCGGCATGCACAAAATGTTGCGTGTGCACAACAGCAAGGACAAAGGTTTCGGATCAGCGGTCGTGAAAACCGTGACATTTAAAGAGGGTACGAGACACAGCTGACATTCCATGGACCAGATGGAGGACTTTGACATTTTCTTGCCGTGATTTTTCTTACATCAGGAAAAAAAGGATGAAAAAAAAACCACAAGTTCAAGAATCTATTGTATCAGTCGCATTAAAAGCCTAGTTCACCCAAAACTGCAAACTGTGTCATAATTCACTCGCTCTCAAACCTGTATGACTGGATCATGACCAGACAATGAGATCATTGAGTCCAATTAGTGAATAAGTCATTCAGCTTTGTGACCTAAACCAGTCAGATGACTCAAAATAACTGTCAATGACCTAAATTGAAGTTTGATTGTCTATAGTATGAATAAAAAGGCTTGAAATATAATGCACAGGTTGTATGTATTATATTATTCCATAATTATAATACTTCAGTCGCTCCTCATAATTGCATTAACAAAACAACTAGTACATTATTAAGATATATCCTCTTGTGTTTCACAGATGTAATAAAGTCATACAGGTTTGCCGCAACTTGAGGGTGATTAAATGACAGAATGTTCATTTTTGCTTGAACTATCGCTTTAAGGTGATCTGAAAGTGACTTTTTAACAGAGAACAAGAAAAGACTGATGCGTTATGCACTATATTAGTGCTTAGTCATTCTTTAGTTCCCTCTTGATTTATGTTCAAACAGATTTTCTAGTGTTTTTTCATTGTGATGCAAGGAACTGTTGTCTTTGTGTGGAATGTCTCTGAACGTATGTGTGTGTGTGTGTGTGTGTGTGATCCTCACAGTAAAGCGAAACAGCTCATTTAGACGCTGCGAGAGGTTAAGGTGATGATCTGCTCGTGTGCTGCTTCCACACGCCTCGGTTTGTCCTTTAACCTCCGTCTAGCGGCTGAAAAATTGATGAGGTCTGCTCCAACACCAGCAGATAATGAACTGTGTTCCTGTGATGCACAGAAGGGTTTTTGAAAGCGGCTTCCTGCAATATCCTGCGGTTAGAGGAACTCATTTAGCACAGATACAGTGGACCAATGCGTTTGTGTAGAGACTGCATGAGCATAGCACCGTGAGAGGTGCTTCAAAACTATGAATGTTCATCTTTTTCAATAAAGTACAGGTGCTGGTTCTGTATTTTAATAATATCCCTGCTAGTCTTTTTTTTTTTTTTTGCTTTATTGACTGACTTCTTGCTGGTATAAATGTCTTGACTATCTGTTTCAAGACCTACAGTGTCGAGGTTCGCTTCTCTCCTTGTACTGCCACATGACGACACTTTTCCTAAATCTCAACGGTCCTCATTATAATAACATAATTTGTGGTTTCTAAGCTATGCAAGACCTCCGGTTCATGAGGTCTTGCTCCACCGAAAGAATGTATTCTGTATGTGTTTTATACATGCACATGTATTTTTTCTTTCTTTTTTTTTTGGATTTTGTTCATTTTGTCCCGTTGGTGTTTCTGCTGGCGTCTGTGTTGGCTGGTAAGTCTACGTCAACAGTACAGAACAGTTCCTCCCTGTCTGAAACCCATCCGGATGATCTGCTGCTCTTAGACTGATTACATCGAAAGGCTTTGGCGTATTTCTAAATTAGTCCACTGATGTGGAAAGCTAAAATTGTGTATAGCTTACAATAGTTTTATTTATTTATTTGTTTATTTTTCAGGGGTTTCTGACAAGCCCTGGAGAAAAACTGCAATATATGTATATTCCTTTCGAAGCCCAATTGTGCGTGTGCATGCTGGATTGATTTTGTCATACACTGGATTATTCCAAAAGTGGCCTTGCATTTTTATGGAAATTTGCTCATAGTGACAAAGTCAACAGTGTGTTTTGTTCGTTTGATTTTCTTGGTTTTTCTTTGCTGCCCCTTAGAACTGACTTGTTTACATGGCTTCTTCTTCTTCTAAAATGTTCAGTAAGCTCTCAGCACTATATACAGTTGCCTGTAAAACACTGACCTTTAGTTTACATAGTACTTTCTGTTTTAATTGTGTGTACTTGAAGAGTTGAACGAAAATGCTAATAAATTGTGATACTCTGTGGGAAATTTTGTTTCTCGTCAATCTTATGTTAATTGCATCAAAGATGGATGGTGATTTCAGCTATTGGGACATAAATTAGGTAAATGTTACACATTTGTACCACAGTTTTTAGTCTAATTCGGAGCACATTTACAGGAACAGTTAAAATGTACTCTATAAACTCTATAAAGTTTTTTCCATTGGAACAGATTAGGAGAAAATTAGCATTACTTCACTTGCTCACCAATGGATCCTCTGCAGTGAATGGGTGCAGTCAGAATAAGAGGCCTCAGATTTTATTTTACATTTTACAATTTATTTAGGTTATATTTTTAAACTAGAAATATTTTTGTTACAAAAACCCATTGATCTGCTTTAGAGGACATGTGAAAAACTAATAGGTTAGTTTTCTGATGCAGTACTGGTGGACATATCTGATTTACAAAAGCATAAAAAATAAGGCCGCTATCTACCAGCATTACCAAGCTTGGAAGAGCCAGGATAAATTTGCAGATGAGTTCGTCTGAAAGAAGAAAGTCATATACCAAGAATTACTTGGGGGTGAGTAAAATATGGCTTTTTGGGTGATCTATTCCTTATGAAACAATCCTCATGCTCATTTAGCCTGGACTAGGTTAATACCCTTCATCAACCGGCAGATGGCGCAAGATGGAAACTTAGATGAAAGATGGAGGATAGAGACAGAAACGGATTAAACAAAGCATATTTTATAACACAAACAGTTCTGTTATTGCGTTAATGATTTATACAGTAAAGTAAGAGTATCTGAATTGTGTTAAATGTGTTGTTATGTGGTCGTGGTCACAGCAAATGTCTTTAACGTGCAGTATATCAGATCCTTCCACTTCAGGATGTTGAATCGGTTAAATCTTTTGTTTAATCAGTTTTTTATTAGTAAAGCCTGTCATTTCTGCTCAAGGATGAGATGAATTTAACCAGACTTGTCAGCGCCACCTAGGGACACGTGTCTGGCTGCTGTGATTCTGTCAGGCTTAATTTTTCCATTAAGCCTTAATAATTCCGCAGAAGATTTCCCATGAATCTTTGTGGGTTCTCTCATTTTAATCATGAATTTCTATTCACCAGGAGCCAAATCTGTTTAACAAAGTTGGACATGATCAAACTGACTGAGAAAAGAAGTGGGGAATTGTCTTTAACTCTTTTTTGTAATATGGAAAATGGTAAAAGACAGATTAAAGAATGATCATAATCTTTGATGATGAGGTACAAAATGATAAGGTCCAGAATAGCGTCTCACATTTCAGTCAATGCCTGGTTTAAACTTTAAGTTAATCCTTTTAAATTGAACTGATGTAATGATTTTAAAAAAAACTGTATAAACATTATTTCCGTAAAAGGACGCTTTGATGAATGTTTACTTTGTATTAAACTATTATGTTTCTGTAAAATTATTTTTTTGTGAATGAATGAATACAAAAAACAAACAAGCAAGCACAAGTGTCTATATTGAATATATATATCTGTATTACTTGTGCCTAGACATGGGTTATTTAATACTGACCATGCTTGTCATTATGTGGCCTAGTTTATTATGGATTGAACGGAAGTAGAGTGTTTTGTGTTATATTTTAAGGGAAATCAGTGTCATTTGACTTGCAGTGCAAGTATGAAGTGACATTCCACTGATGAACACATGAGGGCAGCAATAAGCTGAGCATGTCTTATTTCGGTAATTTTTCTGTTTCTGTCAAGTGACATGTCAATGACTTAGTAGCAGATGGTGCAGTCTTTGTGCTGGTGAAGCATTCTAAAATGCAATTTTAAGCAGTGGAGAGCCATGATTATTCACTTAATATATTTTGTTACATATCAGATGAAATTCTAATTCTTGCATTGTCCTGTACATCACTGCGTCTTTAAGACGTGGGCGGGGCCTTGTGGTGATGGGCGGGGCTCGTCCCTGTGGATGTGCAGCGGCCCAGCGTCTCACTGGCTGCAGTGTGAAAACAGAGTGAAGCGAAGGTAAGCTGCGGAACGCTTCTGCTTTCTCTATGTTATTATCAGGGTGCTGATGTAAAGAGGCAGCGGCTCACACGCAGTGTCAGTTACAGAGAAGTAGAAATAATGATACCATTCTACAAACGGGAGCGAGTCAATATGTCAGGTCTCTCAAAGAACCTGTTGATGAAGATGATCTTATCATGTAACACAGGACGTCATACTTCTGCTGACACTTAACTAGTGATTAAATGCAATACGATTTACTAAATAGCTTTTATATGTGAATATGAACGTGAAATATGAATGTTTCATTACAATTTGTATTAAACATAATAATGAGATTGAATTACCATGAATTTCCTTTTATGTTTTGATAGTTTCCTTTTGTTTTATCAGCAATTTCTTTTGTTTAATTAGTAAAAAGATTGTGTCCACGGCCCTAACCCAACTGCAAAGACAGTTAAGAATTATTAAGAATTATTATTAAAGTGTCCTTCCATAACCCTAAATCAGTTTGATTTGCATCAGATTGAGGATTGGTTAATTGGAAATGTTCTTAATGTTCTAAATGCTCACCCTCATGTCATTCCAAACCTGTATGACGTTTTTCTTCTGTGAAAAAAAAAAGAAGAAAAAAAGACGATATTAACCAAACAAACTGATAACCAAACAGTTTTGGTGACCATTGACTTCTGTTACACGGATAAAGAAAAATAAATTCATAATAACCACTGAGATATTTCTCAAAATATCTTCTTTCTTTGTTTCATTTTGGGCATATTCATAATTCATTTTATTATTCTAAAATACCAGTTTCAGCAGGTGCGAACCATGGCAGCTCCATTCAGATCACTTGTGGAAGATTATCCAAGATACCTCAAATCGTTTGAGCTTTTTCTGGAGCGCTCATCAGAGCACCAGTGCATGCAGGACTTCATTCATAATACGCTACCAGACATACTGGCAAGGTGCTTTATCGTTCTTGATGAATGTCATATTTTATTCATTTAGCCTGTCCTAGATTTGTAATGCAGAATGTGCCAGCAGATTTAACAATGACAAGATATTATAATATTATCTTGCCTTTATTATGTTCTCCCTTGCTCTCTTTTCAGCCTTGGAGGGGGGAGATCCGTTTTCAATGTAATGGGAGTTGGGAGTGGAGCAGGTATACTTTTCATAACGACTGAATTATTACGATTCTGTTTATATAATAATTTCACGCAGTATATCAGATTTTAATAACTAACAGAGTTCTTACTTCTCTACATGCATCTAATTTCTAATTTCCAGGCGAGATTGATCTAGAGATGCTAGCTCAACTACGCCTGAAACATCCACGTGCAAGAATCAACAATGAAGTGGTGGAACCAAGCAATGAAATGCTGCACAAATATAAAGGCACCGATCATTTTTTTATGCTCACATTAGATAAATGCTTTTGTTAATTCTACCATTTAATAAATATTCATCTTGTTTCTTTCTAGTTCGAGTGTCAACAACTCCAGATCTCGATCATATAAACTTTACGTGGAATAAGATGAAGGCATCTGAATTTGAAAAACACTGGCAAGAAAACAACCCTGGGAAAAAGATGGACTTCATTCACATGATACAGGTTTTGATGGTCCAAAAAAAATTTTGTTTTAAAGTCGTAGCATGAAGAAAGTAGTGACAGGTGTTTAAAAATTTAATTTAGCCAACAGTAAAATAGGGATGGGTCTAAGTATGAGTTATGCTATTTTGATTTAGAATTACTAGACCACAAAAAATGAAAAGTATGCTTGAATTAATCATTCACTATAAGTTTATAGTAACATGCAAAAAAAAAAGATTTATTTATTTATTGCAGCTTCAGTTGATATTAGTCAATTAAATGGATATTATTGAGGTCTGTACAAGTTCTAACATTTTTGTTATGTTTGCAGAATATTAATATCAGTCTGTTTAACAGATGCTGTATTACGTCAAAGATCCAGAGGCTACTGTCTCATTTTTTCGGAGCCTTCTGCACAAAGATGGGAAACTCTTAATCATTCTGGTGTCAGGTACACTATATGTTGTTATCTAAATCTAAATTGTGTACCTTTTTAAGTTACTCAAATTTTTTGCTTGTTTAACAGGTGTAGCTTAACTACGCTCGGTCTCTGAGAAGTTGAGTGTAAAAAATTTTCACATTTGTAGGGCAGTGGGTTCTGTTCTGTTTTATGAAAAACTGACCTCAGTTCTGCTTCTGTTTACTGTAGGTGAGAGTGGATGGGGAAAATTATGGACAACCTTTAGAGAACAACTCTGTCATGCTGAGATCAGTCAGTGTGTTACTACAGGAGAAATTAAGTCCTTCCTAGATACTGAAGGCATCCCCTACCAGAACTATCAGCTTCTGTCCCAGATGGACATCACAGAGTGCTTCACTGAGGGAGATCAGGTGGGAGAACTGCTGCTGGATTTCCTTACAGAGGTCATGGAGTTCAGTAAGAATGCTCCTGAAGACCTGAAGAAAGGAGTGCTGGACTTGCTGAGACATCCTGACTGCAGCAAAGAAGTAGATGGAAGGATCATATTCAACAACAACCTGGGAGTCTTAGTAGTTGAGCCGTAGCTCCAAGACTTCTTTATATCTCACCTCCAAATGAATATACAGTCACGCTTATCTGATAATTATTAAGAATAATGAATCTTAAAAGTTTCTTGCTTTTTAAAGCTTGTAAAACAACACAGATGTGTATTCATTTATCCATGGAGTACATTTTTTATTAATTAATATGATATGTCTAGGTTAGAAATCACACTTTAAAAATCAGACTACCTTAGATATATTTTTTTCAAGCCCTCTAACAAAATAGGTTAAAAAAAAAATTTAAACTGAGGTGCTGAGTTATATAGAAGAAATATATACATTTTTACTTGCATCTTGGTCTCTTGATTGAGAAAATGGTTAAGAACTAAGAAATGTTGTAAAAACATGGTTTATCATAGCATGAGTCTGTTCAATAACCTTCAAACTATTGTCTCCTTTTTCAAGGTAATTATTGTTCAAAGAATTTAATATTAAAACATGATGTTGTCATAAGTGAACAAACAGGAAAAGGAAGACCATAGAGAACAATGCTCAGTTTACATTGCATCAACTTCAAACAAAGCTATTTCAAAGAGGGCCTATGTAGGTGACAGGCCATGAAGAGACCTTGTAGCACAATTCCCAGTATGAGTAACTCTGTACGTACTGTACTTTGTGAAAATTGTCTAAGCAGCAAAGTACAACTTGTATATTATTGACTGAGGAGCTTGTACGGTCACAAAGTTTACGATTTTATGATGAAAGAGATGAGACTGTTTGGTGACTGGTTGTGTTGTTGTGACCTTATACCTCATTTAGTTTTATCCAGTTTAATGCTTAACCAGACAGGACAAAGGTTGTAAAGATACATTTCAAGGTTAAAAATAGATGCACTTGATTTGATTACGGCGTGATGAGGGCTCATTAATACCACTGCCTTCCCCTGATAGCACATTATGGAGACGTCAATTTTATTTTTGGAATGTTTTTAGGATGTTTCTTATCAGATGTCAAATAGACATTTATTAGATGTCTTTAAGATGTTTATGATTTAGAATGTATGTCATATTGACATCTTAAAGACATCTGTCAGATGTTTGTACAAAATATATGCTTTCCAGATCAATAATCTTAAACTGATATCTTGCATAGGCTACATACGTGTGCTTTCTGGGTGACTTTGTGTTTGTTTACAGTAGTATTGAAAAGTAACTTGAATGTTGTCTTGTGTCCATAAACATTTCTGTACATCTGTCCCACATGACAATAAAACAAAACGGTAACCTAACAGGATTAACCTGCTTGAGTGTCTTTTGAGCCATATAAGCATTACTGTACCAAACATCCTAAAAAAAACATCACACTGCACGTTCAAAGTCATTTGTGTCTCTGAAAGGATATTTGGGGTTTGTATAATGAAGCAGCTTGGTGAAATTTAGCCATGCTATAATTCAAAAGGAATAGGTAAAGACAAGCCTGTCTTGAAAATGTCAGAATAAGACCGCACTGAATCTGGAGGACATTGACACAGAGGTCTTTGTTGACTGCAGAAAGACTGAATTAAACCAGCTTGACTTGGGTTATACTCCAGCTCTCACCTTCATCAGCTGATTCATCAGAGAATTATCAGGGACTGTCTGTCATTTATTATTTGTTTCGTCACTGAAAAATTATAAACGGTAAATTCATCTTACTATCATTACTGTTTTATACAGCATAGAATGATCAAAACAATTTGAAATATGCACTTATCTTTTTCTTCCGACAATGCATTTAGGCATCTATGTGGTGAAGACGACTTGCTGAAGTTCAAACCAAGCGTCAGAATGGGGAAGAAAGCGGATTTGAGTGACTTTGAACGTGGAATAGCTGTTGGTGCCAGATGGGCTTGTGTGAGTGTTTCACTGCTGATCTACTGGGTTTTTTGGTAGCACAACCATCTCTAGGGTTTACAAACAATGATCCAAAAAAGAGAACATAACCAGTGTTATGCCTTGATGTCAGAGGGCAGGAGAATGATAGAAAGGCTGCAGTAACTCAAATAACCACTTGTTACAACCAAGGTATGCAGAATACCATCTATGAATGCACAACACGTCAAACCCTGAAGCAGTTGGGCTATTGCAGCAGAAGCCTCCAACCCTCATGGAGTCTGTTTCTGACTGTTTGAGCAGACACATGCACATTTCTCTCTGGCAGTGCTCCTCCTGTTCCTCCTTGCACAAAGGTGGAGGTAGTGGTCCTGCTGCTGGGTCGTTGCCCTCCTACGGCCTCCTCCACGTCTCCTGATGTACTGGCCTGTCTCCTGGTAGCGCCTCCATGCTCTGGACAC
>JAUCMU010000151.1:7010010-7025219 GCA_032275025.1 Enteromius treurensis
AACCCCATAATGGGGGCACTTTTGCCATTTTTCATCACCTACTGTTACCTGCAGAAAGTAATCCACAGCACTAACAGAAAGACTAACAGTATATCTGAAGCAAACATAGGCAAGTGGAGTAATACAAACAATAAAAAGTCCACTCTAGTATTTCGTCTCTCTTGGATTCTTTCTTTTAACTTAAATGACAAGTCTGCAGATTTTAACAAAGCTTTCTATCGATACACTGTCGGTAGTGTGTGTAAACACCTGCACTCCATTCTCATTGTGTATAAGTCCACCGAATGACAAGACTGAAAGCTCAAGACCTTTTGTTAAAACTACAGATCTGTTTTCTTCAATAATAAAGAACCAGTTTGAAATAAAAATGTCTTTCTGCTTGCTGCATAGACAGCCAAGTATTATTAAAAGCCTATCTTTCCAGCAGTGAATTACCTCTATAACAATGCCTGTATTCTGAGACCTAAAGACTTGTATTGTTCGTAAGTCTCCAATTTGAAGTCTCGACTCGATTCTCAACACTTTATTCTTATACCATTAGTCATCAAATCCTCGGTAAACACAGCAGGAGCCATGATTCAGATGCGACTGAACATGGTAATGTCAGAATCGCTGGATTGTTTACTCAATAATTAGTCTGTCATTTCGATCTGTTCGGTTGTGAACCAGATTGACCCCATTCGACCAGTCTCATTATGCAAGACCCTGAATCACATGACTTTTTGCCTGTATTTCATCATTCGTTAACATCACACTTTCGATGTCAGTGAGAACTCAGTGAGCTCAAAGAAGACGTCAGAGACCTCTCTCTTTCACTCTCTCCCAGTGGTCTTGTTTTGGTGAACTGCTCCATTTGCCTGCCATGTTCTAGTTTATAAAAAGCTCACCTCAGGCTTGTCTTATGTCACCTAGTACGTTTTGTTCACTGAGTGGCCCCCTGCCAGGTCCCCCCCGAGGAGTCTCTGTGTGTGTTTGCGAGTATGAGTGTGTACCTTCCTCTCTCTCAGAGGAGAACAAGTGTGTCTCTCTTTTAACAAAGCACATCACTGTGTAACTCTATACCCGTGACTGTGCTTCCATTAGCAAGCAACAGGTCTTCCGTATCTAACTGCCTGCAGATTAAAATTGTGTACATCGCCTTTACAAAGAGTCTGTTACTCAACCTCACAGAAGTGCATAGGAGTTGCCTTTGTTTGAATGCATGTGTTTAATTGGCCTCCTAAAGAAAACAATGAGTCAAACAGTGAGTCACACTCACAAAGAAATCATTCAGTGAATTTCATAATTATATAGAAAATCCGTACAAAAGATAAAGTAATCTGAAGCAACTTAATTAATTGTGTCATATTCACAGCAGAATATTTCAAAAATATTCAACAGCAAAACCGTTTTAAACTTCGATAATAATAAGGAACATTTCTTGAGCATCAAAGCATGTTATAATGATTCATGAAAGATCATGTGACACTTAAGACTATTATACAATTTATATAAAAAAAATATTCACAAATTTTTTTTTATTTTTACGGTAATATACCGGCAGCTGGGATTGTCGAAATTCTAACGTTAAATAATGGTAAAACCGTTATTTCTTTTACGGCAAAAAATTTGAAATAAATAATTAGAAACCGTAATATTTGATATAATGTTAATGTACCAAACTGTTAAAATAGTGAAATCTATTTTGTTCCATTGAAATATACTGATAACTACCAAATGCACATGGTTATGAGAAAGTGGCATGATGAGCCAAAGTTCATCACAAGAGGCTTTAAAATATAAAAACAAATATAGAAGGTGCTGAGTGTCATTCACACAAACACTAAACACCACCATGGTAAGAATTATTAAACTAAAATGGGCAATAAACATTCATTTAACAACATTACATGTAACATACAACTCTAACAAACATAACTGATACAAAAAAACTGAGAAGAACAGTTATTTCAAAGAAAAAACATCAAATTCAAACAAAATTTAAAATGCAATGCAGGGAATTCTGGGAATGTCATTTTACGGTGTTTCCCTGTAAATTTAACAGGAATTTACATTAATCATTTAACGGGTGTTTACCGTAGCATTTTTACTGTTTTTTACAGTTAATTTCACAGCCATATTTTACAGTGTACGTTCTTTTTATTCAAATAAATCTGTATATATATGTAGGTATTGGTACTTTAATACAATTTGATTGGGTAAAATTACACAATCCATTTCTTTTTCTTTTCTTAATAAAAATTACAATTTTACAGTTTGATTTGGTGGAAAATGTCACTTTTTTCATCCTTTCTTTCTTTTTAAAACCACAGATGACAATAAAGAGCCTTGAATATAAGTGCATTACCCAGATTATCAGTGAATAACAGCTTTTTGGTTTGTCAAGTAAAAAATTAAGCCTCAGAATGCTTAAAGTAGTGAAATTCATATGAACTGCTTTTATGGAACCATTTATAATATTTTATAATAATCTCCCTTTGTGCATCTGGTTTAACTTCTCTGTTTTTGTTTTATTTTTGTGGTAGAAATATCCGGTCTTTAGATGCATGTCCCTGGCTTTTTAAATTAAAAAGACCCTGGTTCCATTTTTCCACTTTCAGCAAGGACGTATAACAAATTTGGGTTAAAAAATAAGCATATTCTTTTAATTGAATAATATATGAATTAAACTAATGAATTAAAATGAAATAAATAAAGAAAATCCGTATCCTTTCAAAGACTTCAATTACCACTCTACTAAAGAAAACATTTCATTTTCCATCAGACATGTCCACCGCATTCTTCAGAAGAAAGCAAAGCATACATTATACTCTTCAGAAAACTAATTACAATGCTTTTGATTCCTAAAACACAGGGACAAGCTCTTTTAACTTATCACTAATCACTCCTGATTCTTTCTGTTGTCCTTGCTCTGTGATTTTTCCTGTAATTCGTTTAGTTGTAACATCTTACAAAGCGCAATATGAAAATGTCTCTTAGATTTATCTTCCACAGATGCAGGGAGTCAGCGCACAAAGAGTGATTTCATATGTGATGCGCAAGTGAAAGGCTTTTGATGGCAGTGCATTAGAGAAAGTTAACGCTGATGAGAACAGCCTTTCAATCCACTCTCCACATGCTTGTCTTTAATCCATCTCTCCTCTTAACAGCTCTCTGCATGTACCGCCATTCACTTCATGAATCTGCTGGACTTATGAATTCCATTTAAAGCAGCTGTTATTGCTGTTGATACACACTTCAGGAGGTTGCAAGCAAGGGTCCAGCACGATATGTGTGCATGTGTGTGAGACAGAAAAAGAGAGATTGTATAAATGTGAGATTAAATTTCTCTGTGAGTGTGTGAGTGTGTGAAAGAGATAATGGGTTTTCTGGAAATATCCCAAGTTATTTCTGTAAATCAAACCACTCTCTACTGCTGCTGGGAGTAATAGTTTCAAACTGGCCCCAAAATCCATATCTAGATTACACGAATACTGTATATAGCAGAACACTTCCTCTGAAACATACACACACACTCACTCACTCACCGAGAGAGTTTTAAAACATCTGAATTCCCCCTCATGATTGCTTTTCTGTCCCTGAATGAATCCATAAACCAACACAATATGATAATGCATTTTAAGGTCTTACTTTATAACTGTACATGTAATAGATATACTAATTAAAAATAAAACTAAATGAAAACTAAAGTACAGTAATGTAACGTAATGGTCGAAAAATACTTTCATTAATAAATCGCTAATGAAACATCTATAATAATATACTTTCATATGATAAATATGCTCATAAGTAATACATTACCCACAAATATTGTGGAATATTATTATAATTTAAACAACTGTATTCAATATTTAAAAAACACCAAAAAACAAACTAAAATGTATACAGTGGATACGGAAAGTATTCAGACGCCCTTAAATTTTTCACTCTTTGTTATATGGCAGCCATTTGCTAAAATCATTTTAAGTTATTTTTTTTCCTCAGTAATGTACAAACTGCACCTCATATTGATGGAAAAACACAGAATTGTTGACATTTTTGCAGATTTATTAAAAAAGAAAAACTGAAATAGCACACGGTCCTATGTATTCAGACCCTCATTAATTTAACTCCATTTCTTCTGATCATCCTTGAGATGGTTCTACACCTTCATTTGAGTCCAGCTGTGTTTGATTATACTGACTGAAGCCACACACCTGCCTATATAAGACCTTACAGCTCACAATGCATGTCAGAGCAAATGAGAATCATGAGGTCAAAGGAACTGACTGAAGAGCTCAGAGACACAATTGTAGCAAGGCACAGATCTGATCAAGGTTACAAAAAAATTCTGCTGCACTCAAGGTTCCTAAGAGCACAGTGGCCTCCATTATCCTTAAACGGAAGACGTTTGGGATGACCAGAACCCTTCCTAGAGCTGACCGTCCGGCCAAACTGAGCTATCGGGGGCCTTGGTGAGAGATGTAAAGAAGTACCCAAAGATCACTGTGCTGAGCTCCAGAGATGCAGTCGGGAGATGAGAGGAAGTTGTAGAAAGTCAACCAGTGCAGCCCTCCACCAGTTGGGGCTCTATGACAGGGTGGCCCAACGGAGGCCTCTCCTCAGTGCAAGACACATGAAAGCCTGCATGGAGTTTGCTAAAAAACACCTGAAGGACTCCAAGAAGGTGAGAAATAAGATTCTCTGGTCTGATGAACCAGGCACTGCTCATCACCTGTCCAATACAGTCCCAACAGTGAAGCATGTTGGTAGTAGCATCATGCTATTGGTTTTTTTTTTTCAGCTGCAGGGACAGGACGACAATTTATTATGTTGATCTAACCTCTTTAAGATCAAATAAAATTGTAGATCTGGGTTTTTTGATGACTGTTGTTACAGGACAACATATCCCAGGCATACTGTAACCTTGTGAAGCTTTTGGGAGTGTTTCGTTGATCTTCCACAGGTAGTTGTGGCTGCTGTGACCATATACTGTCAGATCACGCACAGACTCGGACACAAAAATGTTGGCAATAAAACATTGTGATGGCATAAAATAAAATAAAACAGAACTGTAAAAGTATGGACAATAAAAAAAATATTCTGGACTAAGTATTGGGGTGGATTTTTGACTGTCAATTCAATGTCAAATTGTGACCCAGTTGACCTGAATTCAACTTCTCATCAAGGGCTTTATGATGCATTATATAGAAAAGGCAGAACTATTTATCATTTGCAATGTCATATTTAACAAAGATCAGCAGGACTATTTAACTTAAAGGATTTTAAATAAAACTGAGGTGTGCATCAGAGGGAATTATTCAGTGATCCTCATTTTGAAACAAATCAGTCCAATTAGGTTTGCTCCAAAGTGACTTTCCCAGTCATTCATCCACGGAATTCTGCTGTTATCAATTAGAATTGTCGCTTCTAATCTGTGACAGCCTCCCAGACACTGGTCATTTCCCATTAGAGTCATTTTCCCCAAGATCCTGCTGGCCGATAGACATCTCTGACACTCAATAGAGGGGACGTAGAGGAGACAATAATTAAAGAGGTGGCATTTACTCCCAGTCAGGCTCTCTCAGAGATCTGAATCTGCAATTACCTTCCAGAAAATAGCATTGTCAGGACAGGGCCGGTGTTAATAATGGCTCCCATCTAAGGCTGGGATACTGGCTGCAATCGTTTCTACTGAAGCTGCACTTTGATTGTTTATCGCTTCACCCCAGGTTATCGTGCCACGGTACTGGAGTAAACGCTTAAAAAGAGAGAGCAAAAAAAGGTAAGGAGAGCCTGTTTATTTCAGGATGCATATCACTAGTGTTATACACCATATTTCTTGGAGAAAACACTGCAATGCTAGTAGTCGAAATGAAAGAATAATGAAAACTTCTTTCTCTGCTTTTCTGTTCGTTGGTCTTCCATTCAGTCATTTTCTTGTAGGCATATCCTGTGTGTGAGAGAGAGGAAGAGCGACTCCAGGCATGCCCAAGTTCCCAGACACTTGATAAAATACAAAAGGACCATTTGCACAGAAGGCAATTAAAAGCTTTAGTGCTTCCTGCAGGCAGAGCGGTACTTTTGGAGCCCCAGTTGACACATGAGCCAGTACCTTATTGGAAAGGGCTGCCTTGTGCACTGAAATGGCACCGGTAATTTTCACCAAAATAGGCTCCAGGTAGTAAATATGGGCCAAAAAGAAGGCATCTGCATTAATCAATATGAAATTAGCACACATTTAATTTGCAGAGGGCAGTCGTGCACCTGCCCATAAATGTGATAAGCTGGATGTAGGAATGGCTTTCAGCCCAGGGCAAGACTTCACCTGCTAAAAAATCGGCGTTTTTTAATGTATAGTTTACTGCTATTATGACATCCTTTCAATTAAATACACTATATAATTCATATATTATAAAGTCAAAATCAGATGTGTTTCTTTGACTCTGTTATTTGATTTCTTTGTCATTATTCAATTATTCAACTAAAGGTCCTGGCACACCGAGTCCAAAATTTTCTTATCCAGGTTTTTTTTTCTTCATATTGATCCTTTACTCATGCTTGATAGGATGTGAAAACACAGAAAATTGAACCTGATATGAATGTTTTTTTTTTAGATATTCATGTAATACATGATTGACACAACATAAGGTTGTAATTTTTTTCATGTGTAAAAATTTTGTGTGTGCAATGACCTCAAGACTTAACCTGAAATGTGTACGTTTGCATAAAATAGTTTATATTTTAGTATTTTTAGATGTAGTATTTTACACTAATGGCACCTTTTAAAAAAAATTATTAAAAAGCTAAATTGTTAAAAATCACAGTCGGAATAAATTTAATCTAGGGGCGGCATGTTGCACCATAGGATATCCCTGTATTTGGCTCCAAGTCCATTTTTTCAAAAGTGGTATTGACAAAGCAAGAAGAGGCAACCCTGCATCGAGAGATAAGGTGGTCCTTGTACACTATACAAAAGCCACATAATGAAGATGTAGTATGGATTAATCGATTTGCATGTCTTTTACTCAACACGTGTTGGTCCTTTTCACATATGTGACCAGATTGGCTTATGCAGTGTTCATCCAAGCTATGCTTGTACTTCACGACAAGACAATCAAGGAAGGCAGTTCTGTCCAGTCAGCAGGTCATTATCTCAAAATAAACCTCAACCGGGTGATCAGGATCCCAACGTGAAGCGGAGGGGTCTTATATCATCTTGAAGGGGATTATTTTGTAACACTGACAAGCTAACTGAACGGAACATTATCCCACTTATTGTCAGGCTATGGAATATTGTTTTGTATTGATTGAAATATTTAAATAAATAGTTTCCCAGCAAAGAAGTTTCCTCCTTTTTTCCGTATCTAGTTTAAATAATGCAATTTATAGCACACTACTATCTTTTTACATCATAATGTAAATTTAGGAACTGTTTCTTGCATTGTATTGCTTAAATGGCACTGTTTTTCATGAATACTGAAGGTCTAACTTCAGGCATTTTTCAGAAGGATTCAATGATTTATTTGACCAATAACCAGCCCAGTCTTAGACATGGGGAAATTTTGAAGCTGTGATAAGCAACAACTCAAACTAATGTTCAAGATTGACTGTTGTTGTTTCAATTTGCCCTCTGAATAACTTTGTTTGGCTTAAAATGCCATTGGTCGCCGTAACTCGCTATCAGGAAAGGGTGCAGCGGAGACAGTCCTTGATCTCTCTCTGCAGACTGTGTCCTCCAGATCTGTCTCCTGTGCTGCACACCGACTCCTCGTTATTCAGCTCTGCAGTCGGCTCCTGCTCTTTATCACCCTCCAAGATCAGCAATCGCTCACTGACCACTCTCACATTAATGCATCCCGTCTGAAGAGCTGTCCACGGTCCTCCCAAAGCGCGGAAAACACAATAGGAAAAGTCCAATACAGTATCTGTTGTGAAGAGGGAGGAGGAATGTTTTATAAGGGACCGTCTACCTGTGATAAGGCCAATGCTGAGCAAATTCACCAAAGAACATTCATTCATGTGAATCTGGAATTGAAGTTTGAATCTTCAAAGCTAGTGGCTGTCAGCATTTCTAAAATGGATAGTTGCAGTTCCGAATCCTGATTGGTCAATACAGAGTAACAGCCATGGCAAAAAAAAAAAAAAAAAAAAAAAAGTACCAGAAAACAGATTTACCATATCTATTATTTTCACTGAGTTTACATTTAAAATACACTGAAATCAGTAATATTACAATTTACAATATTTTTTTTATTTTAATATATTTAAGTTGGATGTAACAATGACATTACATATAAGAGAGCAAGAGAGAAAATAACATTTTGTTATATATGTTTGCTTTGTTCTCAAAGAAAATTAAGCTAAGAAGTGATTTTTGCTCTTACCTGCTCAGTATTGAGTAGAAGAAAACGATAAACAGCATTGTGGCATATACAGTACACTATAAGCTACCCTGTTCGCCTCGCTCCAGGGTGGAAATACAGATTTAGACACAAATAAAATACAAGCTCTGAGCTAACCTGTCATAGTGTGAGATTAGAGGGAGAGAGGAGTCGACGGGAGCTTGTCAGAGTGTAGTCAGCCTAGCAGAAAGCAGCTACATGAGTCAGACCAGAAGAAAGGAACGTTATCTCTGGGTTCCTTCTTAAGTAATAAGATGTATACCTGCCATGGCTCTGATTTACCATCTTCTCCTCTCGAACTGCTCGCATTCCTGCTCCCCATAAGTGCCAAATGTGGAGAGACTTTCAGTTTTCTGTATACTTAGAAATGGTGAACTAACACCTCCAGAAGAGATGTCCCCATATTTATGAAATAGTAGATGAATTAAGAATTTTATGACTTTAACCATTTATTTGACCAGTTGATAATGGATGGTTTAATTAAACGTGTCTGTGTTGCATGTTAAAAAATGTAGTTGTTAATTTTCAAATCTCTTGGTGTTTAGTTCTCTGTGCTTAAACTAAACCATTAACAGTGTTGTTTGCACATCTGTAAATGAATTTGCCTTCACTTTAACTAATTAAAAAGTTGTATTGTTTGGTGAAATAGTTTCAGAAGTGCAGTACTTCTCTGACAATATCAACTTGGAAAAACATTCTAGGTTTTTTTTTCTGCATTTTAGTAAAATTAGTACCTAATTTCCATATGAAGCAGCTCTATTAATAATAGGGAGCAATATGTGCAATTTCTCTCATCATTCTATGGGAAATGAGCTATGAAGAATGATTGTAATTGTCAGTGGACATCTCATCGTGACAGAGCATCTGCTCTGGTTCTTCATGCTACATAATCAGCCCTGTTATAGCCCAAAAGAACTAAAGGTTGGCAGGGGGAAAATGCAGAAGAAAAATATGTGTGAGACACCAGAGAATAACAGCGTTTAAATTAAATGAACTCTTTAATAAACGTAATATAACTTATCTCATACATTTCTCTTTAAAATCTAAATGTTTTGAAAAATTGTTTCTGGCAACTTTACAGAGTCTTTTCTGTCAAAACCAGCAGATTTCAATTAAGGAAATAGCTTCCGAATGCACAATCCATTATTGTTTAGACTGAATTCCAGATCTTATTTAATACAATGCAGGAAGAGGGTCATTTTCAAAGGTGCGTTGTGCAACTTGTCTAATAAAGACAGCTCATCTTAAAGGCATAGTTCACCCAAAAATATTTTTGCAAATTAGTTTATTTCCTTTTTGGAAGAAATTTGGATAAAATTATCATTACATTATTTAATTAGACCAACCAAATGATCCTCTGCATTGAATTGGTGCAGTCAGAATGAGAATCCAAACAGCTGATAAAAACTTGACAATAATTCACAAGTAATCGACAAGAGTCCAGTCCATTAATCAGCTGTGTGTTTCTAATAAAAAAATTCACAAAGGGATTTTTACTGTTTAAACGGTCACTTCTTGCCAAATACCAGACCATACTGTTTAAAAAAAAAAAATAATTATGTATCATTCCTGAGTTTCATTCTTAAATGATAATGCGTTTACTTGAGTAGAAAAAAAATAAATAAAGCAAAATCATGTTTTCTGAAAATGAATCACTATCAAACTTTTTTCATAAAACAAACTAACAAAAATCTGTCAGTAGGGAAAAATTATTTTGATACATTTTTCTGAAAACAAGAAACGTGTTTTTTGTTTAATTTCACATCTTGTATTTTTCAACTGCTTAAAATTGTTTCAAAATGATGTGCAATGTTTGTTCAGTGGCTTAGACACTTGATTTAGTGGAATCTGTAAATGTTTCTAATGCAGAGATGCCTGGGTTCAACTGAGGAGTCTGTGGATTAGAGAGAGAAGGAAGACTCAGATGATCTGAATACTGGGCCAGTCACTGCCATGCTTCTACACAGCCAACACAGTTGTTAAAGAGATTAAAGGGGCTGCATGCACGGACTCTGGGAATGATAGATTTAGCAGGATCAAGCTCATTATACATGCAGAGAGCTGTTAGTATGTGTGTGTGTGCGCAGCTCTGCTAGCTCGAGTGTGAAATGTTCTGTGTGGCTCTGAGAGGCTGCAAGGCTCCCACTGATCCAGCTGTGCACATCACTGCCTGTCCACACTCAAAAAGAAACATATTGCTGCTTTATTTGCATATAATGATGGATGCACAGAGACTACCATCTAAATTAGATGTGTGTGTTGGATAAATATATCCACAGCTGCATTTTTTCCTCTTTTTTCCTCCATAGACAAGAAGTCCTTTTGTGAACTGTTTTGTGTCCTTCATCTTTAGTCTTTTACACTGAGTTTTGAAACTCCTCTTAAATGCATTTAAATTAAATTCAACTGAGACTTTCAAAATGACATTGCTGAAGTCAGGGACAATGAAATGTTCCATCCAATGTGCAGGATATCTCATTTTCCTATAAGGTTACCTGCCATGACTACTACTAGTCATATATGCATATTTGTAATGAATCTTACTGTTATATATGATTTTAGAGCTGTCAGTTTATAACACTTTTTCTACAGTTAGTTACATGATATGCAAATTAATTAATTAAATATATTGCATGTATTTGCTTGTCATTGTTGACATTTTTGTGGCAGATGTGTAAAGCTTTACATAGACAAAAAGTGACTCTGAATTGCTTAATTTACTTTATCATTTATAATAAAAAATAAAATGTAATTACATTATATATAATTTTACTCTAAAATGCTGTCAAAAAGCATTTTTGCTTGGTTTTTAATAAATAAATGCCATTCTCACAAAATCAATGCATGACACATTACACATGATTGTACTTTATTTTAAATATGAATTTTCTCTTTTTTATCAATGATTTATTAGGGGGTTGCGTAGCCAAGTTTTTTGGACAAGCCACTTAGAATGAACTCCAATTCCTCATGTAAAACTTTATTGTACCACTGCTATATAGCTGTATTATCAGTGAATTATATGATCAAAATAAATATATAAATAAATCAATTTAGTTTTTTTTTTAATAATAATTAACTCTAAACACTGCTGAACACTTAAGTGGACAGCATGTATTCTTTATATTTAGGCAGTACAGCAAGCTTAAATTGCTCTGAAAATGTCTTTATGGAACATAGGTATAGGTCAGGAGGCATGAATAACAATAATTAAAGATAAATAAAAATGTACAGTACATATTCTCTTTGTGTGCGCTTTTATGAATAACAGAAAGCATCATTGTGACTCACAGAGGGATACAAAAATAAAAGAAAGCAGAGAGAAAAAAGCATTTCAGATTTCATCAATGTTCATTCAGTTGGCTTAACGCTGATGGAAAATCTGTATTTTGCTGTCGTGTGACATCTGTCTTTGGTCTGATTGGGTCAGTCCAGGGTCAGCTGGTCACACTACTCCTATTTTCCATGTTCATCATTACATGTCTTGCCATTCAGCCTGAGGGAGGCTTTTTGCTACATATCAAAAATAATAATAGCGATGTCTTCATAGCACTGACATCCAGTTTGGATGTGGCACAGATGTACTTTTCTAGAGTTGTCATTCTGTTTTTTTTTTCATTGTTTTTCTCAGTGTGTCTGCCATAATGGTGAATTTATATAAATTGCTTATTTCATCATGTAATTGGTTAAATATTGACTCTTTTTAAATATTAGCTGTAGATGAAGAACAACATCATGCAAAAATGTTATAACATTCTTTTCATCAAAAGTCCTGAAAAAAATCATCACAGTTTAAAACAACTTTGAAACCCACCTTGGTTGACCACTAATCTGAATATTAGCTGAATGGTCCACTCAAAAACACAGTTGACTGTAGATTAAGCGTTTTTTTTTTTAAGCTAGCAGCTCCAGTATACAGATTGGTTCCCTTGTCTTGGACTGTAATTACTACAGCACAAGTTTAAAGCAACATCCAAGAATAAAACACACAATTAGACATTTCAATGCCTGTCAAACTGTATAATGATCATTTAACTGTATTCAATATCCATTGTGACCTTAGCCCTTGTCAGCAGAAGATTTTCATTTCAATATGCTAAGTGTTCAAAAGAGAATGGCTGAGCTGTGCAATTAAGACATTATTCTTCATTTCTATTGCTCTGATTTGCACTTGTTTTCAGTTTGCAACTTTACAGTATTTGTGGATACTGAGGTGTTGATGCATGCATTTTTTCCTCTCTTTCAAATCCTGAGAATCTTTCAAACTGATGTAATACTCATTGGCAATGTATAATGTGGAATCAATATTTGCAAGTCTTTGCAGTCAGCTGGTGGTAATTTTATTAGGACTTTGTCCAGCCTGTGATGAAATGCAGAACAGACGTCTCTAACTTTCAGTTCGCGCTCAAAATGTAAAGTCTTTACCATTCACAGCTAACAAAGAGCTCAAACTCATGATCAAGGCATATTAACCATGAAACACTAGCTTTGGAAACCATGTGAAAATGGTGTATCATTTCAGCAGTTAGACACATCCATGCTGATGTGAATGGGAATTAGTTATCACAGGCCTCCAGGGTATAATCACAGCACATTGTTTCAGAGTGGCTTACCCAAAGCTCCTTTTTGTTTGTCAGGAGAATGACATCAGAGGACCACGGAGGACAGCGTGAGGGAAGAGTCATCTGCTCTCAACTACTGGCAATCAAAGCAGAACTTGCCACACAAGCAGAGATTATTTATGCAGCTTGTTGTGCTTTCAGAACAGATGATGCATGTTCTGACGCACATTATCAACATTATATACAAAATATATCCAAATGTGTGCTATAGGTTCTATATAAATAGGTGATCTGATCAGTCATAAGCTGAATCTGCCATTTCTGTCCAATAAACAATCCAGACCAGAGATTATAGGTTAACGCTGATGTAATTGAACATGATGTAAATTAATGTCTTTCCACAGCTAAAATAAAATACCTTTTGATGTTCATTCATGTTTTTTTTTTCATAACAGAAAGAGATTATCGGTTTATGTGCCGCTTGTCACGACACATTAAACAGCCACAAACTGGCAGGTCTTTGCGAAGGAAAAATTACATAATTAAGGTAGCTAATCTTGTAACTAAAATTTTATTTTCAGAGGGCAATGATACTTTTCACATGTTATCACAGCTGACTTCTGTTTCATCTGTCCTATCTGAATATTACTTCTATTAATATAACTATTGTGTTCTCATTATATCCTGCATTATTGTTTTCTTACCATATTTAATGTTAAATGTAAAATGTCCTTGAGCTATTGAAAGACACTATATAAATAAAATATAGGTTTTTGTTATTGTTTACTATTAGTAGTAGTAGTAGGCTATAAACTTGAAATGTATGTTTCAGGAGTTCCCACTTCCTCATTTATCATAATGTAAGCGTGTTTGATGTGCTGTCCGTGGAGCATGCTGGGAACTCGGCGGACCAGAGCCCTAGGGATCTAACTCCTAGGAGAAGGGCTGGGCAGAGCTCGGGAGGAAAGTGGAAAGGGGCCATAGGTTACTTGCGTAGGACTTCTGGTGATGCGAGCCGTAGTGGAGTAAAGACCGCTAGCCAAGAGAAAGATGCGATGTAACGGTTAGTGCAGAGATGGATTCAGGGCTGGATAAAAGTGGTTACCGGAAATTAGGTGTCCCAGACTAAGCAAGCCGAAGGCGACAGTGGCAAGGAACCATAAACTACGCCTGAGGGAGAAAAAAAAACCTTGGGAGAACCAGGCTCAGCAGGGACCAGTTTTCCTCTGGCCGGATAGCCGACACTCAATTTCCGGTTAGGTATCGAGACGGTGTAAGGGGTAGCGGAGGGATGCTAAGGGTGTACTCACACTAGGCAGTTTGAACTGTGCCCAAGTGCGTTTGACCACCAAAGTGCGGTTTGTTTTACTAGTGTGAGTGCTCCGAGCCATGCCCGGGGCCCGGTACGTCCCTGGTCCTCTTGGAAGAGGTGTGCCAGAGCATGGTTCGCATGTAGTGCGAGCGCTAACCGTGCTGGAGCACGGAACAGGACACACAATGTCATATTTTTGTGACGCTCCAAAAACCAACATAGCGGGGAAAGTGTCGCTTCGGTCTACGGCAGAGGTGCAATGTTTGTTTAACAATAGGCTGTAAGAGGGCTGTGGACCACCACGGATCAAAACGACTCAATATTACTATCCACGAAGTAAACAGAGCGATGGACTCCTTTGCGTGTACATTTTAGACCATCCTCAAAAAATGCGTCATGCCTCAGACTAAAAGGCCTTTGTCAACGGACCAAATGGCATCGGGACTTTCAGGTCAGACTTTCAGGTGTCTAAAAAAACGACGTCCCGTGTCAGGTATCGTACAATCTAGTCTCGCGTGGCCAGACCTTCAGACTGACGTTCTGGAATTCATAGCCACTTACTTTAGCAAGGCCCGCCCATAAGGCATTTTGACTGACATGTAAAACAACCAATCACTGTTCGTTTCGTTCAGCGTCACGTTTTGGGGCGTGGAAATGTCCCCACAACAACAGAACGGCGTGCAACAGTCAGTCAGATAGAAAATCTTGATGAGACGCTCGCGGTAAATGTCTATTTGAAGCTTATCTCTCCACTTTTTTAACACCCACAAGCAATTCTGGAGAACCGAACACAATACAGAATCGGCCAGCTGCGATGTCAGCGTCTGTTGTTTCATGTTTGCCAGCAAACGCGGATGATATTCCCTTCTCAGTCAGGTACTTCACTTGATCTTCCATAATAGATAGGAGGAGACACACAACTAGTAAAACTGGATCGCATACTTTTGAGAA
>JAUCMU010000151.1:7032213-7042279 GCA_032275025.1 Enteromius treurensis
GCACTACCAGAGACTCGCTAAGGTTTGTCCAAGAAGTCGCTAGATTTGTCGCTTGTCGCTTTTTTGGAAAAATGTCGGAAAAGGGGTCAGAAAAGTCGCTAAATCTAGGAACAAAGTTGCTAAGTTGGCTACACTGCCTCCAGTGTAATCGCTCCGCCGAAATTCATCAAGTGAGAAACATTCTGCGGTTCAAAAATAAGTGCGATTAACTGCGTAAAAAAACTTAACGCGTTATTTTTTGTGTAATTAATTAATCTAAATTTACGTGTTAAAGTCCTAAAGGCCCTAAATATAATACATTAAAATAACATAAGGCACACCAATTTTCAATTTCAAGCTAAAAAACTAATATTTTTACGTCAGGAAAAAGGCGGATAAACTCTGTTTTAAATCTATTTCCCTTCTATTCATCAAAGAATCAAAAAAAAAGAAATAGCACAGCTGTTTTCATTACTGATGTAAAATGTTTCTTAATCACCAAATCTGAAGGATTTTATGACACTGAAGCCTAGGGTAATGATTGCTGAAAATTCAGCTTTGCTATCGCAGAAATAAAGTAGTTTAAAATATATTATGTTATTTTAATTTGTAATATTTGACAACAAAAAAAAAGTTATTGCCTTTTATTTAAATACATGCCGACATGGTGAGCATAAGATAATTCATTAAAATACATTTGATCAAATTCTTCTGACACCAAACCTTTGAAGGTAGTGTATTTTTTTTTTTTTAGCAGCCAATGTTGTAATCACGCGATTTGCATGTTTTGTAAACCCAAAAGTGGAATTGTCATAATTTTCAAAACAAATCTCACTCTTATGTTGTTTTAAACCTGTATTGATTTTTTTGTGGAAACACATTTTGTACCTCTCACAGAAGTCAAGTGATTCACTAAAAACATAATTTAGATCTTGCTACTGCTTTCATGAATGCACCAGGTTGAGCTAGATTTCGTTGAACAAGTCTTTCAATTTTGCTCTGTTTCTCACAGAATATAGTCATATGGGTTATTTCAGTAATGTTTTTATGGTGCTTTCCCTTGTTAGAAGACTAAAAGCTTCAGGAAATTTTATTAGTAATGGTTTATTTTGTGTTGTATGGAGGAAAGAAAGTCATACAGGTTTGGAACAACATGAAGGTGAACAAATGCTGACAGAATTGTCATTTTTGGGTGAGCTAACGCTTTAAATGGCATCACAAACCTTTGAATGTTGTTCTGTATAAGTCATGTGTGTCGTTCTCTCAGTACGCTCTAGAGCGCTTAAAGGTCATGTGTGAGGAAGCCCTTTGCAACAGCCTCTCGGTGGAGAACGTGGCAGACACCCTCATCCTGGCCGACTTGCACAGCGCAGAGCAGCTCAAAGCACAGGCCATAGATTTTATCAACAGGCAAGCTCCGCCAGAGAAACTCTCCTTGATAAATTCCTGCTGCCATGGCTGTTTACCAGCCTGAGAATGAGAGTGTTTTTCTTCTATCTTATCCATAGGTGCAGTGTCCTCCGACAGCTGGGCTGTAAAGATGGGAAAAACTGGAATAGCAAGTATGTAATTAGCTGATATGTGTGACACAAGATTAATACCGAGCTCTTATCTGCTCTCTTAGATGCATTAGAATTCATTGTTTTAGGTTCTGGGCAGCCCAAGCTGCTTGGCTGGTACCCACAGCCCGCATATCTCTTGATACTGGTTATTAATAGACTCTGACTGTCTGAAACGTCAAGGAAGAGAACATTTCTGCATTATAAACACATCACAAAGTCGCTATTATAGATCCCTGGCACCCTGCTGATCGTGCTCTTCACAACGGCAATATCTCCTGCATTAGTGCATGCTTATTCGGAGGAAAATGGTCTTTTGTATAAATAGACAGTTGCTTGAATCTCCCACATGCACCATTGAATGGACCCTCTCTTAGTTTGCTTTTTTTTTACTCTGTTAGACTGGATTAATCCACATTGCTGTTATCGATTTTTAATGTGTCTTGTGTTAATACTAAAACGTCTTCACCCTCTCCTGACAGTCAGGCCATGGACATAATGGAGACCGCCGGCTGGAAGTCAATGATCCAGTCTCATCCTCACTTAGTGGCAGAGGCTTTCCGCGCACTTGCGTCAGCACAGTGCCCCCACTTAGGTCTGCCCAGGAAGCGCCTAAAACAGTCGTGACGACGTTCCCGCTGCCCTCTTGGGCCAGAAAACTGCGGAGTTTAGAGACTATCCCATTGTCATCCAATCTGACAGCACGTGACTCGGACAGGCTGGCTTCTGAACGGCAGCGAAAGCTGTTCACACCCTTCCTGAGCGATGGGTTCGGCATCTGAGCTTTATTTTGCAAATCTTTCTGTCACTTCAAACAGCCTTAAACTATCTGCCGTGACTCTTGTGTGGAATATTTGAATTCTCTCAGTTCTACTCTGTGCCTGCCTTGTCCCATGAGACCAGGCCTCTTCCCTGTTGCACTAGTTCCCAAAGTCTCGCAGTTTTTTATGGCGCTTCCTAAGAATGCGTCAGGAGGTCGATCCACAGGAAATAGTACGTATTCCTGATGTTTAGTTGTGCGACTGAACATTAACTAAATGTTAACACAACGCAAGGTCATTTCTTTACACTTTTTGAAAAGATAGCTATGCCCCATATTGATGGCACGATTTCTATGTAAAGACACGGTTTAACCACGGGGGAGAAGAGAATACTAGTACTATTCCATATTTTGGGAAAAAAAAAACATTTCAGGTGTTTGTATTGATGTGTGTGACAAGGAATTATTGTTCGTGTCCTGCCCCTAGACCTGTGAAAACATCTATTCAAAGTGTCATCTATTCTCTATTTTACAAACGACTATGTTTTTAGACACAAAAGTGTTGCTTCCCTTCAATTGGTCTGCCATATACAGACAAGTAGTTTGAAGTTGTCTGGCCCATAATGCATTTGTGTACCCTGATTGAACTAGACAATCCATCTTTAAACGCATTGTCCTCTGTGATCAGGAAATGTTTGGATGCTGAGCATCAGAGTGTGGCATATGGATGGACTGAGGAATGTGTGTTTGGGAGGTACAGATAGATTGATTGTCATCAGTTTATCAGAGTTTTGTTGTTTTGAGCTGTGGTGTTACAGTCCAACTGACAGTGATTTGGAAGAGGACTCTACTGTTAAGAGGACACGTTTTGTGAAGATTCTGGAATATGATCCGTCTTTTAAAAAATACTGTCTGCGAGAATGCCTGCATTAACTCATTAAAACAGTTTTTCAGCATAGAGGTGTGTTTTATGTGTGGTTTATATAACTTTTCCTTTTGCTTTTGAGTTTGTGGTAAAAAAAATAAAATAAAAATTAGCCCGTTTTGCTCACGAAGACTGAATTTTATTAGCACAAAATGCAATTTTAATTAAATATTTTAATATATTT
Source organism: Enteromius treurensis (assembly GCA_032275025.1). NCBI lineage: Eukaryota > Metazoa > Chordata > Actinopteri > Cypriniformes > Cyprinidae > Enteromius > Enteromius treurensis. Next base: position 7,035,621 of record JAUCMU010000151.1, read on the forward strand.
TTAAATGTTTTTTGAATTTTTGAAATTTTGAATAGTGTGAATGTACATATATATATATATTTTCTGGAAGAGAAAATGTTTTACTTCATGATCTCATCCTGAGGAGTTTGTTATAGTTTTTACGTTTGACAGGAAGTGAAATGTCACCGGCAAAATGACTAATGTTTTGACATTTTGGGTTGGTTATTTGTGTTTAACACATTTGAAAAAGGTGAAAAGAGGTGATGAAATTGGCAAAAAGAACAACCGGCCATCAAGCTCAACTGCAAATTGCATTTTGCTAAACATAATAGTAATTTTGTGATTGATTAAACATTGCAGTGTTATTCTAAACACTAAACAGCACCAATAAAATTGTTCCTGGCACCGGAATTGAAGCGTAAGTTGGTCGCGCGACCATTGTGATCTCTGCAGCAGTTGCAACGCATTGCTCTCGCGCCCTCCATGATGGGGAAATCATTGCTAATTAAAACGAACAGCATGCAGTCCGTAATCCGAGCTATCAAACACACATCTTTTTCCCGTGCCAACATGCCGCTTCATGCCGACCGCTTTCTGCGGCTCCTAGGGAACTCTGTGATAACATCTCACTATTAGAAAACCTCTCTCCCACTCCTGTCTATCTGGAAGAGAATTTTTAAGTGCACCACTGAGCTAATGAGACGTTGCGGATTCATACAGTTGTTCTTTTTTCCATCGTAGGACAATTCAGTTTTGTCTTTTGTTCTTTTCTTTTCTTCTATGTGAATCGGATGGTGGGAGGCCGTCTATGTTGAAAGCCAAAAACATGACAATCCGTTCTATAAGAAACAAAAGGTTAGCATTTGAGGAAGAGTCCATCGCATTCATATGCACATAAACTTACAAGGGTCTATACATCAAAAAGCTTTTTATTGAATATGGGCATGTATTAGAGCTTGATGAAATGAAACACATCACAGGATGTAATGTTTTTAACCAGAGGTAATGTGATTTTGCAGGATATTTTACTGACTGAAGAGTATGTTTTATGCGGTCATAAAAAAAAAAAACGACTGCAGATGTTTCACTACAAATCTCACATAAACTGGGATATGCTTCATGTTTAAATCTGAGATAAAAGCAATAAATTAACCCTCTACGGTGCAGTTTTCTTTTTACTGGAAAAGTAACTATGGCATTTTAAAAAAAATAAACCAGCAATATATATTTTTAAAAGCCACAGGGAGGCGCATCAAATTATCTATAAGTTGCCATACTGAAGGAGAATGACCGTGTTTTTATAAAAGAAATAATTAAGACATATAATAAAGGTGTGCAATAATTTATAAAAGAAACATGGATTTATTAATCAGAGAAGAAATACATGTTCCTATTAATTTCTTTGTGAATTCGCTAGTAATTTCTGAGAGAAATTTGTTTCATAGCAATTTAGTGTAAATGCATAGCCTACCATAGAGGGTTAAAAGAAAGCTGGAAGCTAACAGGTATTTTTCTTTTCTTTTTTTTAGTTTACAGATACTAAAGACAAACAAAGCACACAATTTGCAAAAAAATAAATAAAAGCTGTGACAAGCTAGATGGCTCAACTCTACATCTACTTGATATAACTGTCAAACACCAAAAGTAGGACATTTGGATTGAAATTGGATTGATAGATTAAAGAAACAAATTCATCCTTTAAATGCAAAATACACACATTATTTTTATAGTCACATTTATACACTATTCACAAATTTGCACACGGGATTATAAACTAAATACAATTATAAACAGCTATCTTTGCATCAACATGTTCTTGATGTAAATGTTCATGTGGCAAGACAAATAGAGTATCGGTACAATTAATTATCCATCTGATTCCTCAATTTCAGCAGAACTGGGATCAGTCACCCTTGATATGGGAAAAATGAAATAAACAACCATAATCTGTTTGGCACACACGCACACACACACACACATGGAACCTGAGAATTCCAGTTCTGATTATCAGACTATGGCATTTCAACTGGTTCATTGTGACACACTGACATTTAGACTATATTGTGCAAACAAAAACGATTCCTTCAAATGATCTCCATATACTTTTAAATGATGAAAGACACAATGCAAGGTGGACTAGCATATTGTATTAAATTACCCTCATGTGCGTTTGCATAAATGTCTGTACTTACTCCTGACACATTTTTAGTTTGACACGAAAGAGTTTGATTCCAATCCAAAGTCACTGGCTTGAATAAAGGCTTGCTATATGACTGACATGCTAAATTTCAGTTTTTGGCTCCGGGCCCCTCTGTCATGGTTTGTAAGTGAAATTTCCCACTATAATTAATGTTAATTAGAGCCTGGAAATGTGGATCTCTGTGGCGAGACCATGACAAAGGGTTGTTAACCAGCTGCCAGATTCACTAAATCCACCTGTCCAATGAATTGTGCTCTCGTGAGACATGGCAAATTACTCTTTGAAATTATACACAAATCTCAATTCGCACACAGATCTTTTGTGAAATGCGAAATAACTAAGAGTAATTTGTAAGTGATGTCTCTGCTGAATGATTTAACCCGTTCGCACTTATCTTGACAACCGCTTAAACGCTTCAAACAATTTAGCGCTGAACAAGAGGCCACGCTGCTCAATAAAATACGCGCGCACACTAACACGCACACATAAACCTCACAATAAAAAGGTGTTTCACGTATAATCTATCCTCTGCAGGTCTGTGATTTATTAGCTTGACAAGTAGCGAAATATTATCAAACAAACTCCCGGTGGAACTCAAACTGTGGGATGGATGAGAGACGTTTAAAGAGAAAAACAAAAGCGCCAATCAGTTTTTTGCCGTATCGCAATAGGGCGATGCCAGTAGTGTAGCCTAATGCGAAACATCTGGATTTATTTTAATTGCTTCTAAATCAGATGAAACACATGGTGAAATGAGCTTGACCGTGCTCACTGTCTAGGATGGACTGGATCTTAACCAGTGGATGCGTACGGCGTGTCGCTGTGATAGTTGTAATCGGGGCAGATTTTCTGTACCAGTTTATAGTCAGTGCTGTAGAAGGCGATGTAGATGCATATGACTTTAAACGGCTTCGAGCAGAGCCAGGACACGTGGCTCTGGGTGGATTCTTGGTAACACGTGTTGGACGGGTCATAGCTGCAGTGTGAAGTCTTTTTGCTGCGGTCTGTCTTCTGGTATTCGATGCGACAGTTGAAAGATTTGGAGTCTTTCGTCTCCATGGTGGACTGCGGGGCGATCTCAAACTCCACCACCTTGGAAGGCGGCACCAGGCTCACCGAGACGTTTCCCAGGCCCGTGGAGTTGTGGCGGAAATAAACGCTGAACGTGCCATTGCCGTGGTCCACTATCTTGCCTGTAATGAGGAGATTGAGTTTCACAGTTTTGATGTTGGAGTTGAAGTCGCCCCAGCCGAACATTTTTTTAAACTTGCCCGTTTTCACGATGGGTCTGCGTTTAGTCCTGCTCTGCGCCTCTCTGACATCTGTCTGGTTAGATAACCAGTCCCAAGAGTCCTCAATGTTTTCCAAATAGGTAATCTCCCTCCTGTTACTCTTGAACCCAGGGGATCCCCGGGCAAAAAGGCGCAGGGGGTTGAGAACACGGGGGCTGGCGCTTTTGGGAGAGGCGTGCTCCTCGTTTTCAGCCTCCCCCCAGTCCATGAGCCCCACCTCTGGAATATGGACTCTTCTGCATGCCACCTTCCAACAACACTGTGAAAAGCACAAACACACAAACATGAGGATCCATAATACTGTATGTAAAATCTATAGCCTATACAGTTCTTTATTACATTTAGTACTAAACAAGAGGCTGGATCTGTAAAGTGCAATAGTGCATGCCTTGACCTTGGTTCCAGAATTATTCTGCCCATTATTGTTTTTAAAAGGATCTTTTAAGATGATTAAAAGCCAAGACCTCAAACAACTAGCTATAAGGGTGAATGTTAATCACAAAATATGCCCTTTAGACATAGAAATATTAAAGTACTTTGATTCTGACTCTACTGTGCATTATTCATAGTGCTTCATGGGAGTGGGTAGACACTAAACAGATATTTTCCCATACTAGTCACGATTCTCTGTTTGGAGGAAATTTCTTTAAAGAATTCCACTGTTAAATGCAATTAAATAATGCAGACTGATGGCTTCAAAAAATGCATATGCCATAATAATTGAGCAAACCTGTATTTTACTGTCGTTATGGATTAATCAACTAATTCGTTCAAAACACAGATTCTTTCGGGAAAGTCTTACTGAATCTGGAAAAACTATTTTTATTCTACAGTTCTGCTAGTATAGTACTTTGTGAGTCAATGAAGCATTCATTAAACGATTCTGTAGCCTAATAAATCAAGTGTTTGTCTATTAGAGTGAGTCACTGAATCATTCATGACACAGATTCATTCAGGACCAAAACAACACTGCTGTTACAGCAGTTATTCTCTCTGGAGGAAGTAAAAATAGGCATCACAGCTATTGAAATTGTGTCTAAACTGTACCCGATATTACCTTCATGATTTTCTCTACAGCTGTCTTATAAAAGCAAAGTCACAGCCATGCTGCTGGAATATTAGCACAAACGGCTGTAATTTAGGTCGCATTAAACAGAACACATGTTTAATTTGTAAACCAAAATGATCAAACCATGAATAGTTCTACATGACAACTGTCTTGGTAATATATTTGTACTCTTAATGTAAAAATAAAGGAATAAAACCATCCGAATGATCTGCAAAGGGTAAACATGGAATTACTTCTGCAATACAATGCAGTGCTGATCCTATGTGCCAAAGAACCTTTTTGCTCCAGGATTGAGTTCTGGTCCACTTAAGATAAAGTCTTAATAATTTGTAGAAATAAGCCAAACTAGTTCGGCTGGTAATTAGCGCAGGCTGCCATCCTGAGGCACGGCTGAGAGGATCATTTGCTGAAGCAGATGTGAAAGTAGGGCTGTTTGAAATCGCACAGACGAGCAACCCTGTATTTTCTCTATAATTACAAATTTAGCTGTAAGCTTAACAGCAGCATATGAAAACTCAGTCAGCAAAGGACTACATTCATAAAGACATTTCCATCTAAAATGGTCCAGAGCGTATCAGTGTTCTATCGAATGTGGTTAAAAATCGTATGTAAACAAAATAACATTCCTGGGCGTCTATGTACACTTTAGAATGGGTTTAAAATGTTGTTGTCAAATAACGCAACAGCTTGAGAACATCATGCAAAACATTATAAATGATGCAAACAGCCAGTAATAGCCCAGTAATTTGAAAGTTCCCTGTATAATGTGAAATCAATGTGTCTCCCATGGATTGGGGGGAGTCTGTTCATCTATCATTCTTCACAAAACTTAATTAAGACAATACCTCCACGTAAGATCAGAGAGAGAAAGAATGCGGTGTGAATTTCTGTACTGAATTTATGGGCTGCAGGTGGAACTTCCTGAAAAGTCCACTGAACAAAGATTGAAGATAACCCTCAATGGGAATGAGGAAAAAAAAATAGAGATTTTTGTCTTTGATGAAACATTTATTCACTTTTGAGTCCCCCTGGTCATGTACGATGTTCACTAAACTAGAGCGCTCATATCTCTGTTCTAGCTCTGGGTTGTGAGTCGCTTCATTTTTCATTTCGCGGGCCTCAATGACTTGACAAGGAAAGATGAATACCATTCACATTTAGAGAAACTGTGGAGAGAGACAACTTCAGGTGAAGCAGGAAGGAGATGATAATGCTAATGTGGAAGCAGTTAAAGGATGATGAACAACTGGGGAAATTGCTGTGACAAGTAGAGGGATCACAGGCAAAATAAAACGCTTTACTGCCTTGAGAGTAAAAAAGGGTTGTGCTGACAATCGGTCCCAATCCTTTCCCTCTCTACCTCACTCATGCTCTCTCTCTTTCTCCTACATGTAGGGTGGCAGTAATTCTACACGTATTTTTGGTAATATGTTTGATGTCTAACTCAAGGGAAGGACTGAAGCTGTGACTTTGGAGGTAGGCACACAAGGTTTGCTGAGGGGGAAATCTAAGGATGTTAATTAAGACTTTAACTAAACTTCAGTACTGTCCTGCAGGCTAGAGTCAAAGTAATAGAATTATTTTTACCTTTCATTTTCTGCTTTCACAAACAGAAATTGCTTAATTCCTCTCAGGTTCACACAAGTGTTTTATCAGAATTACCACAGTTTATCAAATTAAACTGATCGGGTAACAACCTGAAACTCTCCAGATACTCCTTGGAATTATTTTTAATAGCATATATATACATACACAAGTCAGATTATAAAACTAACCATTTTCCTTTAATCAACATACAATTATATATATATATATATATATATATATTAGAATGCATATATACTACCAGTCTTTAAGATCTGTCTGAGACTAAAGCTGCATTCATTAATCAAAAATACAGTAAAACTGTAATACTGTAAAATATTATTAGAGTGTATTGTTACAATGTGCAATCAAATATTTGTTTTAGGAAGTATTGGTAAAGTATTACTAATTAGTCAATTTGTATTTAGTATATATTTATTTATTTATTTATTTTTTTTTTTAATTAGTCAATTTGTATTTAGTAAAAAAAAAAAAAATAATATATATATATATATATATATATTTTTTTTTTTTTTTTTTTTTTTTTTTTTTT
>JAUCMU010000151.1:7042379-7061651 GCA_032275025.1 Enteromius treurensis
GTGCATCAGACCTCCAGGGTAAGATTTGAGGAACCCTGCTCTATAGTGTGGACACTTGGGAGTGTTTCATTTAACCCCTGGGATATCTCGTTGGGGAAACATAAATTCTTTGGAGAATAACATTTTTAAGAATTATATTAAATTATAATTATATATATTTTTTCTAACTATATACACTACCGTTCAAAGGTGTGTTTTTTTTTTAAGAAATATGTACTTTTATTTAACAAGGATGTGTTAAATTAATAAAAAGAGATATATTGTTAGAAAATGTTTATATTTTCAATAAATGCTGTTCTTTTTAACTTCTTATTTATCAAAGAATCATGAAAAAAAGTGTCACATTATTATAGATTATTTTATAGGATAGGATAGGATAGGATAAACTTTATTTGTCCCCGAAAGGAAATTCATCTTGGACAAGGTACTACCGAGTTGCTCTAGACAAACGATACTAATAACCAACATAAAACAAATAAAACAATTAAGAGCATTACATAATACAATAAAAATACAAAACACAGCAATATTCAATGAGTGCGTTGTTCATCTTGGTTGAGTTCAACAGTCTTATTGAGGTACTGTAGGAAAAAACGAAAATTTCAATCTATTGGTTTTACACATTGGCATTCTCTGTCTTTTACCCGAAGGCAGCAGCTGGTATTCACTAAAAAGAGGGTGTTCAGAATTTAGTGCTGATATTCATAGCTCTTCTCGTCACTGCCTGCTCGTACAGAGTCTGTAAGGATACATATTGTCTTATTCCCATAACTTTCATGGCTATATAAATCTATATATATATGTATATATATATATATATATATGTGTGTGTGTGTTTGTGTACATAGATATCAGCATTAATAGTCTAACCACTCTATACCTTCAAAGAAATTAAATGGCTTATAAATGGGATAAATATCTGTAATTTGATAAAGTATTGTTCAATGTGTCAGTCACCCAGAGCGAAAGCTGGCCTATCGACAGCACCATAATATGACATCCACAAAGTGAGAGAAGAATCAGTCTAGACGTTCATCTGTAATGAGCATTATGGAGCAAGCTGTCTGCCAGTCCCTGGGGTGGACATATCTTTTACAGCTTGACATAAAGGTAATTGCCGTGGTGACCAGAACTAGCCCTCTAGAAAGTTATTAAGAAGTCAGGGACATCTCAGTGGCGGATCATGGATGAGGATGCTGTTAAAATGCATTTGCTTCGTCTGGCTGTAGCACACCTCTGATGGCTGTGATGGCTCTCCAGCCCCGGGGCATGAATCTGTTTGGATGTCAGACCTGCACCTTCTTGTCATTTTCCATCCATTACTCTTTCTTTTACTGTCTCCCTATTTCTCAGCCCCAGAGACTGTTTGTTCAGCATAATAGTGCAGCTGTGATTTGTACCTTATTTTGAAAATGTACTTCCTCGAATTTTGTATTCTGCCTTTGCTTAAAGTGACAGTTCACCCTAAAGTAAAAAAATATGACATTATTTAAGACTGAAATGCATTGCGTTACCTCGACCAGAACTCAAATCAAGGCCCTGTCTGTGTCAAGAAAAGAACTGTTGCTATTTTAAATCTAAATGAAAACAGAGTTTAGTCTGTTCATTGCACCATTGAATGGCTTCAGAAGTGGAATATATTTCCTCATGAATTTGTACATGCCAGTCTTTTTTGGGGGAGCTTGAAAGGCATCACTATAAGAGCTATGAAGATTTCTGCAAAAAAAGTAACAGCTGTCTGACTTATGGATCATTAAATGATGACAGAATATTAAGTTGAAGGTGAATTAAGCTGTTATTGTTATAATATATAATTCCAATAATAACTTCATTTTATTTTATAGGCTTTTTGTCTTAACTGTAGGACAGTAAAGAGCCGACAAAAGGGGAGGGGAGAGGGGATCTGGATTAGAAAAAACCTGAATCATGTCATTATCATGCGCACAACATTTAAGAGTGTCAGACATCTGAGATCACATAAACCTATACACCTTAGTACACTGTCATCATATATACCACACCCTACATCCAGGCCAAATTCTCTATTACAGTTTACACATAAAAGGGCATTTGTTTTAGACAAGTCACCCGTAATTCAGGCAAACTGCAGTTTCTTGTTGAACAGTACTGAACATGGCAACAGCTGCCTCTCCATTACACCTGTCCAGCCCACTGTTCCTCCCCAAAGTCTCTGTCATTTTACTCCTACCTTTGTCTCTCTTTCTTTCTTTCTCTCTCTCTCTCTCCCGCAGAATAGATTGCTACCCTGATGGGTGAAACAGCCTCACACCCGAAACCCATCACTCTTAATCAAGAGCCAGGCTGCTAACAAATGGCAGGTGTTCAGTGGAGAGGATCAAAGAGAGAAATCCTCACCCTCAGCCGGGACTGAGCGCTGTAGCACTGTACGCTGTGCTGCATGTCTAATGCCATATAATCCCCCCTGTCATTAGCACCTGACCCTTACAGCGCCAAACACTCATGCATGGCTGCTTCAGTCACCGGACCCTTAAATCATCCGGTCAGAACTGTAGCCAATCAGAGGTACGGTCGCTTTCAATGACTTGCAATTAAAGTGATGTGAGGCCAGTGAAATGCATGCTTGAACATTCGTCTGGAACTCTGCATTCAAATTTTACAATTCGAAACATTTGAAAACTCATGATAAAGTAAAAAAAAAGAAAAGGATTAAAAAACCCACACATGTACTATATCTGACTTTCCCTGCTTGATTTCTGTGGTCATATTGCGATTATGCATCAAAAATGCATAAGATTCTCATGAATCTTTCCAACGTTTTCTTGATGTAAACATGGGCACATCCAATTGTAAATTCTATAGGTAAAGCTTCGGGTCTTTTTTCCGTGTCTATCTATTTTTAGCTGTACAAAAAAGTTTGTTTTTCTGCTTGATATTGGAAATTGGCTTATCGTGTTATTTTATTATTGTTATTTTATTATTTTGATTATGAACACACTGGTTTGTAGTGCAAACAGTTGTTATTTTTCCTGGTTGTTTACCTATGTCGTCTAACAAACCGGAAGCCTCACCCATAGGTTTACTTCTGCAGATAATGAGGTGAATAGAGTTAACCTTTTTAATAACTTTTTAATAAATAATACCCAGCGTGAACGATGGAGGGGTTAGGGATTCAACCTTATTTGTTTGAGCCTGTATCAGACGAAGATGCCGATTTTGTAGAAGAACCTGTTGTTCTGAGATTGCACACGGACCGTGGTGAGCGTAACTATTACGCCTCTAGACTGTTACGAAACAGTCTGTGTTGTGTTGGAATTTGACCGTTTTTCAGTCGTCTTTTGCAAACACTGGATTTATATAAGAAGTAGGAAATGATGGTGTTTGAGACTCACAGTATGTTAAGTCCATGTACTGAACTGTTATTATTCAACCATGCCAAGGTAAATTCCATTCTATGGCACCTTTAAAGAATCAGGGTTCCCGTGGTCTAGTATGCTGTATGAGGTAGCCTAAGTATCATTTTATTTTTTTGCTTTTAGATATATATATTTTTTTAGTTTATAGTTAAATAAAAGTATTTTATTGGCAGTGAATTTTGTATATAATAAATACCTGCATGTATAAGCAAATTACAAACATCAAAAGTCATTCAAAATTAATATTAATCGTTTAATGAAATGTATGAAGAAGTCTGAAAAAAATATTTTACTAACATTTTGTTTGTCTATGTACATTCCTAGCTTCTAAAAATGTAAAATAAAATCTAATGTACCAGAGAAAAACATATAAAAAAGTCCCTTCAAAAATGTTCATTTCAGTCTTTTTTTAGTAGCTAATTTGATGAAACTACTTTGAATGTAGTTTCGCATTTGTAGGTCAAAATAAAATGCCCATACTACCTATAATAAAAAATCTCAGCATGTTTAATATACAAGGCCACCTGGGGCGGTCGTGGCCTAATGGATAGGGAGTTGGACTTGTCACCCAAAGGCCACAGGTTTGAGTCCCAGGTCCGGCAGGGATTGTGGGTGGGGGGAGTGAATTCCCAGCACTCTCTTCACTTTTAATATCCCGACTGAGAGGGTGGTACCATGGGTGAGACCCTTGAGCAAGGCACTGCTCCCCGGGCGCTGCAGCAATGGCTGCCCACTGCTCTGGATGTGTGTGTGGTGTTCACTTCTCACTGCTGTGTGTGCATGTAGAATGGGTTAAATGCGGAGCACAAATTTCAAGTATGGGTCACCATACCCGGCCACATGTCACTTCACTTTCACTGTCTTTATTTTATTAATTAAATAAACAAATTAATTAAATATTATATTATATTAATTAAAAGTACAACTAACAGGAAATTAAGTTGTTATTATTAACCATTTAACCAATTATGTTTTGTCTTTGATGTCTGCTAACATCAGATAATAGTATGAAGCATTTTTGGGTCTGAGCATGCCACAGTTGTTAACAGAATGAAACAGTTGGAATAACAAATTAAACATGTTTTAAACATGTTTAATTAATTGCATGCATTAACATGCTTTAAGTCAACAACTGTGGGATCAAGCTGCTAAAAATGTGTGAATAGCATCAAGGGCCAATACAATGGCAGAGTTAGACAAGGTGCTATTGTGTTATACTGTACATCATAATTTGTTAACAAGACCAGAACTGTTAGGTAAGGAGTGATTCTTGTTCTTTTCCCCTTTAATACCTGTCGTTTCTTTGTTCCACACTCTGCTGGTGTAACTATCATCCCATCAACACCTCTACAATCCCATTATACCCATCTGTCTGATCTTTGTTCCAACAAATGTGTTTGACATATCCTCAGCAAGAATAACAGCTATGATCACAAGTTTCACATGCAAAAACAGCACTGGAGAGTGGAGGGGGGGGGGGGGCATGTGCGCAAAACTTAAAACTTCCTGATTGGGAGCACTTCAGATGTTCTTTGTTCACCTTCTTAATTTCCCTCTTTGCTTTGGATGGAAGATCATACAAATATAAATAGTGAGAATCATCACATTGCGTGTGAAGCATATGCAGCCCGCCCTTCCTATCTGTCTGTTCCTATCAGATCATTAGAACTGACAGTACAGATGTCTTTATTCTTTGATTAGGAGGAATCCTAACTGTTTTTAGGCATAACAGTCTTTTTTGTAGAAACTGAAACAGCAGCAAAAAAAGAGAAATCTTTTTTGGTTTCTAAAAGAGATGATGGGTCCTTCATTGAAGAGCGCTGACATCACCACATCAGAGTGACAGAATAAGAGATGAAGGGATGAATTAAAAGAACTCTAGTCATAGCAAATTAGCTGAAATGTTTTAATCTTATAACATGATCAACAAATACTTAATCTGCACACTTATAGTTAATAGTTAATCTACAACATTCTAATTCTGTCCTCTTTTTATTTCTTTGTTCTAATTCTTTTTTTGTTGTTTTTGTTACAATCTGTCATTATTAATTTCAGTTTCAGACACACAAACATATGTTAAGTCGAACAGGTTTGGAACGACCAATGAAAAGTGTGTTTCTGCGTCTGAAATTGACATTAATTCTGACAGTGTAACAAAGATTTTTTTTTTTTATTATGAAGCAAATAAATGAGCACAGGTTTTGGGTACATGACCATACTAATAAATAACACACTAACACATCCCAGCCTTTGATGTGCACACTGGGTCACGGAGATGCTTCACAACACATCTATCATGATAAAAACCCTGAAATATACAGGCCTGTCCTTCAGCTCTGGAACACATGAAGTCACAATTTCCAGCCCGTAAGTGGAAACGCATTGATTTTATATCTCAGGTAATGGATGACAATGACATTACATCCATGGCAAAAAATAAAAGTCAGAACTTTGAAGTGACATTAACATAAACTGTCTGCTGCATGTGTGAGGCACATATTCAGGATTGAATTTGTAAATATCAAACCTTTCATAGAAATGAATCTTCTTCAAGTGACTAATGACCCAACATAACACCTTAAAATTGTTTGGAATTCCTTTTAATTATTTAGAATTATGCAGTAATAAATTAAAGCTGAATTATTAAACTTTTTAAACATGGGGCCAAACACTGTACTGCATATTAATCTGTACAATCCTGAAGCAAACAATAAGAAATATTATTATTATCGTTATTATTATTATCATTATTATTGGGGTAGTGAGAAATCCTATTATCACAATGTTCTGTCTAGCTACTCTATTTGAAGCCCACATGCCTGTCATATCTGTTTATTATAGGAAAAAAGGATATAACTTATAAAGGATATAAAGGATAAAACAAGAACAAAGCAAACCAAAAATGCTTTTGAGTGTGACATTCTTTTCCTATTTTTTTCCCGCCATATAAAATTTGCAAACATGAGAAACCACACACCACCAAACATCACTGCTTATAGCCGTAAATGTCACAGACAACATTGTTTATGAGGGATTACTAAGGCAGGCATCTGGAAAGCAACAATGACCCCAATATAGAGACAGATACACATCAGTGGCATATAAGCCCAGCACTGATAATGCCAATCTAGTGCGAAAGGCTCATATTTACAGACGCACTGGCTGAAATCCTCATGTAATCTCTCTTGCAGGAATTACTGGGTTACTGGACCTACAAACACATTCCACGATTCCACTCCATCCTTTCCCCCCATATTTGGTGTCCTCAGCCCAATTCTGAGAGCCCGATGTACGTTCTCCCCTCACATGGCAAATCCAGCGAGGGCTTGATGTGAAGACTCGGGCTGCAGCAGGTTCTGAAGAATATAAACAGCGTTTTTATTGTCCGGAGGGACGGGTGTGTGAAAGAGACGAGGGCCTTATCACAGCCCAGCAGCTCTGTAATTCGCCTCCGTGATACAGCACCAGAGCGGAGAACCTTACACGGCTGGCACAATCCAAAGACGGATTAGTTTTTCTGACATAAGCTTCCTGAAAAACTAATCAATCAGGCCATGCGGCATTATCAGAGGCATAAGATTAAAGCGTGGCTCCTAATCCGGGCACTGTAAATTTTTAGTAAATTCTCCACTGCTGGTTTTCCTCCCGTAAATAAATAATGAAATCAAAGCTAATTGCGCACAAAGACAGCGGGAGAGCTGGACGACCTCGCGATAGGGAATTCACTGCGAATTATTATTCCAGCTTTAAATTTGCTTTCCATAAACTATTTAAGTCTGCTACTCAAATGTGCCCCCTGAGTTAAGGTTTGTCTGCAAGCAGAGTTTCTGACGAAATAATGGTGAGGACATCAGAATTACAGACACTTGTGTGTCATTCTTACTGATCGACATCATGTGAGTGTTTCTCAGTCTTTCGTATAATGAACAAACATCTGTGTGCTGCTGGAGTCAGTTATATGGACATTACACACTACCTTCCTCAATCATCTTCTTGCAAACAACAAAGCGGTGCTCCGTAAAAAACTTGAGCAAAGACTGATGGCTGTTATGCTTCTCAGACATGAACAAGAGCAAAGCAGGGAGCGTTAAAGAGAGCGGCGCTCTGGCAGCATAGGCCAACTGTGCTGAACTTCGGTCATGCAGAGAACAATCATTATACAAAGATGAGGAATAAAAAAGAAAATGTGTCTAAACAATAGAGTCGTGGGGTTGTGCTCAAGTGGATTTAGTGCTGATCACTTAGTTCTCCGTCCTGCTCTCAGAGGTTGACTGCAGCAGATGTCATGGAATGAATAGTTACTAGTGTGAAGGCTCTGACCCTCTTATCTCTCCCCAGGGAGCAGCACAGATGCTGGGCTACTTCTACAGTATTTGAATCACTGTGTGTGTGTTAGAGAGAGAGAGACAGAGAGAGAGACTGTAGGGACTCAAATCCATCGGGAGGCTGCCTTTGGAGCATTGTAAAAAAAGTGGATACTCATAGACAGAAGCCATTCCCACAGGTACTGTTTCTCGAGAGTGCAGTGGACAGGCAAATCTTAAAATGTGCAAGGTTGGGCTTCATAAATAAATAAAAACTGAAAAATACACTTGTATGCAGCTCTGTGACGCGAGTGGAAATGGAAATGTTCTGTATGGTTGTAAGAGTTTTATCCAAAAAATTAAAAAAATTAATTTCTTTTCTCCAAAAATGCATAGGATGTGCACTCTAATTAAAATATATTTGTTAATAAGACATATGACAAAAATTTAATAAAACACATCTTTGATTTATCTCCATACATAGAAAATGTAATACCCAGCTGCACTGGTTAATAAGCTACCTGCAATATTACATGTATTTTGTTTTTATCTTCTATCCATCCACACTTGTATCTTGTACATCTATAAAAAAAAAAAAAAAAAGCTACTTCTTCCAATATTTGAGCTTTTTTTTTAAAGTGGTGTGGTCCTAAAATTCAGCATATCTAAAGTCATAAAGTTAATGCATTCAAAATTAAATCCGTGCTTCAATAGTTTCCATATATTCAGCATATTGCACATTTTAAAAAATAATAATAAAAAATAAGGTGTATCACCACAGTTATAATAAATCATTTTGAAATCATTAAAATAATGCTGTTATTTGATTTCAATATTTGAATTTTACTGTGACAGAATGTATGGAAAATAAAAGGTTAATAAATGTGTCTTTCTGAATTACCAGAATTATACATTCTGATATTTTATTTCAATTCAGTAGTTTCACTAAAATAGACACGTGTTCTACGCTAAATTTGCATCACTGCTTTAAATTGCTTAAAGTTTAAACATTATTCAATGCAGTTTTCACAAATGTTAAAAATGGAAGGGATGGTACTCACCTTGTGCAAACAGAACAGCAGCAAAACAGCTGAAATAATCTGCATCTTGACTACAGAAACTGCCTTTTGACTCTTACTTGAGGTGGGAGAAGCAAATATCCAGTTCACAGGGTTTACAAGACGGTGCCATTGCTCTTAACTACCTGAATTAGAAAATGACACGAAATTCAATGCGTTTATATGACAATGATCGTCAGAAGAGTTGAATGGCATCAGACTCCATAAAGCAAAGTGTTTGCTTACCCTTGGCAAAAGGTGTTGATCATGTTGAAAAGTGACGGCGCAGCTGGAGAAGGTCCCGAAGGCGTCAGTGAAGCTGATAAATGTGCTCGGGACAGGAAAGGCTGTTTTCGAAAGAGGTTTTTATTGGAAAGTAGTGTCCGAGTGACTGTTCAATAGATCGACGGAACGCAGCGATGACTTACGGAACGCGCCGAGTCCGCTCAGTGAGAAGGTGTGAAGCCTCGCAACATTTTGCGTGATTGATGCGACTCTCCGCTCTCGCGCACTCCGCCGTGTGCCTTCTTGTTGATGGCAGTCTGTTCTGATTAAAGTTTTACACAGCCCCAAAGTAGAGTCGATTTTTTACCAAAAGCTCAATATCTTAGTTTGTCCGTCTGCAGTTTGATTTGTGAGTGTGTATGTGTTTGCTGATGTGAATCCCTCTTTGAAGTGCTCTTCAGATTTAGCGCGTGCGAGGGACTCTCAACTGAGAGACGTCAACTGATTAACCCATTGTAGACACGTGTCTGTTTTTTCCTGTTTTTATCTTAAGTGAATGTTTTATAAGATGAACATAACGACAGCATATCTTATACAATCGCATATAAATTAGCCGCGTTCATGTTTTTAGAGTTGTCTAAATTCCGAAAAGATTGAGGTTACGAACAAAGGTGCTCAGGTAAGCTAGATAAAACCGTTCATAACGTAATTAACACGTTTAATTACGTCTTATTTAATAGGTTTGTTATTTAATGAATCGTTACGTTACTGGAGGCTGTACAGCTATTAATAGAGTTAGAGAAAAGTAGAGAGTGAAAGGATTGAGTCAGACTTGCTGATGCGTTTTACCTAAGGTGAACAAAATATAGTGCAATACAACCGTGAAACATTACAGCTACATCCACACAGTAAGATTAAAGTGTTGACATTGCACAAAATTGCAAATGTGTCCTCTGACTGTGTCTGGAGTTGCTATGCAGTTACACTGTGAGCAGTGCATCTGCAATGAACGCAGTCCCACCGATCTCGTGGATAAATGTGTCAATAGCGCCACCGCGTGTTTAAAATGACTCAAATTTATTGACACTGCTGTGATAACAATTTATAATTTTCAATATCAACTGTTCTTTGGATTAATTAAAATATTTACGAAATGTGAACGTAGTATTTTAAAATATGGGTAACACCTTACATTAGTTGTCATTTGTTAACATTAATGTAGCTAATTTAAATAAAATGAACAAACAGTGCATGTATTACACTATTTATGAATCTTTATTGTTAGTTATTGAAAATACAGTTGTTCATTGTTTCTTCATGTTAGTTCACAAGACTGCACAAACACAACTTGTGATTTTAATCATACATTAGTAAATGCTGAAATTAACTCATTGTATGAACCTCATTGTAAAGTGTTACCAAAGTATCTATCCAAATTTATTACAGTGATCCTGAAATGTTTACACATTCATTTGTACTTAGCTTAGCCTATTCAGCAGCCTATTCAATAAATGAAACATGCTGAATTTTGTAAAACTACTGTTTAGTTATAATATTTTCTTGATATACTGGTTATCTAAAGAAAACAGATGACAACTGCAGTTAAAATCCTCATATTCCTTTCCATTTGTGAAGCACACATTGTTAGTGTCCACAATAATTCAGCCACTCCAGTTAACTGCTTAATTAATTAGCCTACTAACTATTCCAGATTTAAACAGTTAATAAATTAATAAATACACTGACGTAGCAGTGTCTACCAGCAGGTGGTAACTGGACCAAACAAAAACTAAACGGAACCAATGAAATATTTAACAAAAAAACATAGCCAATACAACTTGAGCTCTGCATTTGTCTTTTAAGTGTCCTTATGTAGCCTAAATAATTGATGCACTAGGCAGCTTTACACACAAGCAAGAGTTGCGAGTAATCAAGACATGGATGAAAAAATGTATAACCTTTTTCATGTCGACTGAAACAATTAACAATACGCATTTTCTTTTACCATACAGGTCATGCCAGATTTTGCCAGATAACCACATCGCAAAACACTGCAAGCAGTTTCTGTAGCGCAAGCATGACAATGCACATTCAAGATGAATAGTATGTAGGCAACAAGTGACAGATATGCTTTGAAAAACTTGTCAAGCAGGTCATAGATAAATGAGTGTAGATTTAAATTGAGTGAAAGGCTTTAGGAGGCTTTGTCCTCTAGAGTTGATGGGAGTAGCCATATCAGATAAGAGTTTACTTTCTGCTTACAAGGGGCATTTTTGATTAGTAATTATACAGTCTATTTAAGACTTTTGGGATAAGGTGATATACAGTATAATGACAGTATAACATATATATAATTTTTATTTTAGGAAATGGACACTTGAGCAAAAAAAAAAAAAGTGAGGCACTAACAAGGAACATGAAAGGGGCAATAAATACATATTCTTATAGAAATATATATTACACACATAATAAAAATATATCAGTATGTAGCTTAACATTTTCTGTCAGTTATATTTCTACAAATTTACAAACCCAACAACTACTATTAAATGATGATTTATACTGTATAAATAAGATAATTATAAGTTTTGTTGTTGTTTGTTTGTTTTTTGTAAAATATCACATAAAATGTCATTAAAATTGGTGTCTCACCATTAGGCGAGTTATAACGAGTTATAAAAAAAGAACTGTGCCAAAGTTCATCTTTACATACAAAGTAGTCACACCTTTTTGTGTTGTCCAGTTTTCCGTTCCTTTTTTTAAGTATTAATGTTATCTTTCGCAAACGTCATATAAAGTTTCTACAGCCGTTTTTCGCAACTGGTTGTTTCTCTGCAGCCTTTTTCCCGCTTGGTTGTCTCCCTGTGTTTGTTTCTCTCACACTACACTGTATGTCACGGATAACTTCTTCCTGCTCTTCGTTTATGTGTACACAACTGGAATAGATGGAAGAAGTACCCTATTGTTTGCGGACATCCCGCTGTTATTTAAATGTGCACGCTATATTTTCAAAAACACAACAAATGCAACAAAAGTAACAGCGATATTTATAAATTTTCTATCAATTTGATTTCATTTTCATTTTCAAATGAAGCAGCAATCCAACTGTATTTATGTTTTTACTCGTGTTTGGGTCTGAACTTACAATAGGAAAATGAATGAGAAGGTGGAGCCCCAGTGCATATTGCGTAATCACCATTGACCAATAGCAGGTCGAGGGTGTTTATCAGCCAGCGCAAAGTTTTAGTGTAGTTGCTTTGGCTTGAAGTATATCGTGACTTACTGAGGGTTTGGTTTTCCACTGTCAAGTGGGAGGCTGATTTGTGGCCCTGCCCTCTTTGTTGGCTGTAACAACATCCCTTGAAGGATTTAAACCTCTTCAAATTCATAAGTCCTTTGCAGAATTTCAACCAACTCTAGTCAACACTACTAGCTCATAGGCTTGTAATTATTGCTGATTGTGAATGATATGTTTGTCAAAATGGCTGCTTCCATATTGCTCTTGTTTCTTTTCAGCTTGGGATCAGCAGAGGCTGGGAAGCTATTGGTGATTCCAGCATTTGGAAGCCACTGGACAGGCATGAAGCCTTTGGTGGAGGAGCTCGGCCGGAGAGGAAACCAGGTGGTGGTCGTCATCCCAGAGGAAGGTCGGAACATGTCTCCAGCACAACACACCACCACTCTGACATATCCGGTTCCCTACACCAACGCCCAGCTACAGGAGAGTTCGAAAGCAGGCTTAGAGAAGTTGTTGAGTCTAGATGTATCCACAGATCTGGCCAGGTTTCAGAGTTTCACTAACACTATGGATATGCTTAAAATTATTGTATCCCGGAACGCAGAGGGTCTGCTCTCCAACAAGGACTTAATGAAGAAGCTGCAAGAATACAACTTTGATGCAATTCTCACAGATCCATTTGAGACTGTCGGAGTCATTGCTGCTGAATATCTCTCAATTCCTGCCATTTATATGCAAACAAGCCATCCCTGTGGTGTTGATGCTCTTGCCAGCCAATGCCCAGCTCCATCTTCTTATGTTCCACAGCCTTTAACTCATTTTACTGACCGCATGAATCTCTGGCAAAGAAGTGTGAACCTGGTAAGGACTCTGATTCAGCCTGTGACTTGTGAATGTTTGCTCGTGCAGATGAGATCGCCTCACATGTACTTCAGAGAAAAACATCAATGGTGGAGATTATGAGCCGTGCAGCTCTCTGGTTTATGCATTTTGATTTTGTTTTTGAATTACCTCGTCCATTGATGCCTAACATGGTCCTGATTGGGGGACTGGACAGCAAGAAAGCAGAACCTTTGCCACAGGTAAGCCTTCTCATAGCTGCACTTTGCAGAATGGTTGGTGTGTGGTTGCCTTTGAATCTGTTCCTCTATAGTTCAGCTAAAGCATTGCAAAACCATTGCTTCTGTGTCCGGGTTACTGGAGTAACAATCCTTTAAACCATGTGCAATGCAACATGGTCCTGCAAAAATTAGTCAAATAGTGCCATCATGTGTTTAAAAAAATTAATGATTTAGATGGCTATAAGATTGCAGCCTATTTAAATATTAATTGATCCTTTGAACATTGTACATTCTTTCTAGACAAAAATTAACTTAAGTGAAAGTATTAAATGGGTCTACATTAAAACTGTATTTGCTAATCAAGACAGTGGACTTTTTCTCATCTTACTTTTGAAGTTTTTAAAGCAATCTGTTTAGCCACTATTTCTGTTCCTGACTACTGTAAGAAACACTGTATGTTGACTACATTTACATTTACTGTCAGAGCATGAAATGAACATGCCTTTTGTTAGATAACCATATTCCAAAGCATTTCACAGCCGTGCACATTTTATAAGAGATAATAAGTAACCTGACTGGTCGATACACTTTGCAAAACTTTGCTTGGTTAATGTGCTTTGTTTGCTAAAGGTTACTAGATCAAAGTCTTTCCTCTTTATTTTCTGTTAAATATATATGTAACTCTGGACAACAAAACCAGTCATAAGTGTTAATTTTCAGAAATTGAGATTTATACATGACCTGAAAGCTGAATAAATAAGCTTCCCGCTGATGTATGTTTGGATGGATAGGACAACATTTGAGATAAAACTACTGTATATGAAATCTGGAATCTGAGGGTAGAGAAAAATCTAAATTACCTTTAAAGCTGGCCAAATGAAGATCTTATCAATGCATATTATTAATCAAAAAGTAAGTTTTATATTTTTGGTAAGAAATTGACTTAATACTTTAATGGAACATGATCTTTACTTACTATCCTAAGTATTATTGGCAAAAAAGAAAAATCAATAATTTTGACCCATACAATGTATTTTTGGCTATTGCTGCACATATACCCCAGCGACTTAAGACTGGTTTTGTGGTCCAGGGTACATATATGTATACTAACTATGCATGGACACTTTATCTCAACATACAATTTCTATTAAATCTCCATGAAAAAAAATGCATACAGTTACACCAAAAACCTTAATTTAAAATATTTACACCTCTGTCACAAGAAGTACAATCTAATATCTGTCATTTTGCCACTTCTGGTGATTTTGCTGCTGTTGCTGCTGGTCATTGAATGCAAATGTGGAGAGAACCAGCATGTTCTGGTCTTGCTGTAAATGATTCACCAGAGCATGTTATCTCCGAGAAAAAAAAAAGGGTTTGCCTTTATAATCTTCTTGATTATAGAAAGTCTGCATCAATGCAGGCAGCTGCATCTTTGCTTGATATCCCTCAGCTTTATTCATGAATGAGATCTGGATACTTCTCTCACTCTGCTACTAAGGACATGCTTTGCGGCTAAGGAATGAGGAATGTGATATTTTTTAGGCCCAACCTTTCTTTTCATGAAGAAAACTCCCCTTTCAGGATAAAAGTCTCTGCCGGGGATGGAGACTTTTAAAACAACTTCTTACCAGTACTACCAGCATAAATGCTTGTTAGTATTGCTGATTAGAATGGCTGCTTCTGTATTTTTTGTGTGTCTTTTTTGCCTGGGATCAGCAGAGGCTGGGAAGCTATTAGTGGTTCCTTCAGATGGCAGCCACTGGACAGGCATGAAGCCTTTGGTGGAGGAACTCGGCAGGAGAGGAAACCAAGTCGTGGTCGTCATCCCAAAAGCAAGCTTGAGCATGGGTCCTTCAAAGCATACTACCACTCTGACGTATTCAGTACCTTACACTAAGGCTAAGCTTCAGGAACACGTGAATGCAGGTGTTACTACTCTGACAAGTGTAGATTTATCTACAGATCTGGCCAGGCTTCAGAATTTCCTCAAAACTATGGATCTGCTTAATGTTCTTATAACCCGGAGTGTTGAAAGTTTGATCTCCGACAAGGACTTAATGAAGAAGCTGCAAGAGTACAACTTTGATGCGATGCTCACAGATCCATTTGAACCTACTGGAACTATTGTTGGTGAATATCTCTCTATTCCAGCCATTTATCTAAAATCTGGCCTTCCTTGTGATGCTGGTTTTCTTGCCAGTCAATGTCCAAGTCCAGCCTCTTATGTTCCACATGGTTTTACTAACTTTACTGACCGCATGAATTTTTGGCAAAGAAGTGTGAACCTGGTAAGGACTCTGATTCAGCCCATGGTTTGTGATCGCCTTTTTGCTCGTGCAGATGAGATCGCCTCACAAGCACTTCAGAGAAAAACATCAATGGTGGAGATTATGAGCCGTGCAGCTCTCTGGTTTATACATTCTGACTTTACCTTAGAATTTCCACGTCCGTTGATGCCTAACATGATCCTAGTCGGAGGAATGCACAACAAGAAAACAGAACCTTTGCCACAGGTAAGTCTTCCTATAGCTGCACTTTGCACTACTATAGCTGATAACTTTCAGCTACCACTGATTTTGTCTGTGCAGTTGCCTATTATATTTCTCAAATGTCAACAGAGCTTGCCATTAGACCCTTCAGAAAGGCCCTTTTTACTAATATAAATAAACATATACAAACCTTAAAATTCTGCTGGAATAAAAAATTCTCAATAGGTATTAAAGTTTAGATTGTTTGTGAAACTGCACCAGGAAGGGATCAGGTAATAATAGAAGATATTTGGAGGAGGGAGAATCTCTGAACGGAAAACAATAGAAACAGCCAGTTTCAAAATAGGTTTGATTATTTGGGGAATTTTATCACTTTACAGAATTCTTGCAGTTCTCCAGTTTCTGTGTTTGGTGGAGGTGCAGTGTGCCTCCTTGCCTTACAATTCCTATAGAGGGTAGTCTAAGCACTGGAAACTGCATAACCTTGCCATTCATGCAATCACCATCGCAGTTTGCAAGATTATACTTTTACCCGATTGGTTGCCTCGCATCCTTAGATAGTTAAAGTCCCACCCACCTGCAGTTGTCTCCACCTCTACCTGCAGTGTTCTCCACCTCCGCCGAACATAAAGCAGACTCATTATGAAACATTGGAATACTTTAAGTTGCGCATTACCAGATTGCTTTTGCCGACCTCTGCTGCAGCTTGCAAAGACCAAAGTCAGAGATTTTTATTTATTTATATATCCCAGTGATAAAATGACTGTCCTGTGGTTGCTTCTGGGTCTCTACTTGGGTTCAGCTGAAGCTGGGAAACTATTGGTTGTACCATCAGATGGCAGTCACTGGTTGGGGATGAAGCCAATAGTGGAGGAGCTGGGGAGGAGAGGAAACCAGGTGGTGGTTGTTGTCCCAGAGGCGAGTATGAGTATGGGTCCTTCACAGCATACCACCACTCTGACATATCCAGTGAACTACACCAAGGCTGAACTGCATGCAGTATTCAATGACAATTTAACTCAAATTCTGAATATTGACCTCTCTTCTGATCTGTCCAAGTTCCTGGTTTTCTTCTACCAAATACACTTGCTTCGAAACTTCATAATAAGGAATGCAGACGGTCTGTTCTATAAAGAGGATTTGATGAAGAAGCTTCAAGACTACAACTTTGATGCGATTCTCACCGACCCGTTTGAGCCTGTCGGGGTTATTGTTGGTGAATATCTCTCCATTCCAGCTATTTATATGCAAATAAACCTTCCATGTGGTGTCGACACGCTTGCCAGCCAATGCCCAAGTCCACCTTCTTATGTTCCACAGCGTAATACTCACTTTACAGAGAAGATGAATTTGTGGCAAAGGTCTGTCAACCTGGTGAGAACTCTGCTGCAGCCCATGGCTTGTAAATACATGCATGCTGAAGCAGATGAGATCGCCTCACGTGTACTTCAGAAAAAAACATCGATTATGGAGATCATGAGCCGTGCAGCTCTCTGGTTTATGCGCTTTGACTTTGCCTTTGAATTTCCACGTCCATTGATGCCTAACATGGTGATGATTGGAGGAATGGCAACCAAGAAGCCAAAACCTTTGTCACAAGTAAGCTCTAATTTGCATGCAAATCACACTCTAAAATTATCAGTGATGTAGGTTTTTTGTTTGTTTGTTTGTTTTTTGTCATGATGACAATGATGATGTTTATCAGTCCTTGTCGTTGTCATGGACTGTAAGAATAGCCAGCAAATGCATGAGCTCAAACCTCAAACCAGCGCCAATACCCATACCATTTAGAGTGTTTTGTTTAAAATAATAGCATCTAATAGGCTGAGTTAGAAACTATTGGCATCTCTTCAGACAGCAAAATCATTTTACAAATACACATTCTTTTGAAACATCTCTACCTACAATAATATTTGAAAAGTCTATTTCTGGACACCGAGGCAAAGTGCAGATTTGTTAAAGTTTGATGCCTCCTCCTTGTAATATGCCGTCAGTTATCTATTTCCTAACTTCAGCACATGTTATCATGATAGCTGATTAGAGGATCTACTGTAGCTGGAGTGGGACATTTTAAATTAAACACCGTTTTTTATAGCCTTACAGCCCAGTGTTGAGGAGCATATGATATATAATTACAGTTCTTGCAATACATTAAATGTATTAAAATCTTAGATTTATTGTTCGCTCTAATGCTAGATAAAAAGCTACATTAGATAAAGCAAAACAAATGAACGTCATATTTAAGTTTTAATATGTAACTATACATACAAAAATCGCACACTCTCTGTGGGCTTGTTGAATATAAAATGTTAAGATTGAATATATTTAAGTTATGCTTAAGGTGAAATATATATTTCCTTATATATGTAATACAGTAAGAAAAGGTGCATAATATCTCAAGTTACAAGATTTCCCTGCATGAAAATATGTGTATGTACACCTGCATAGTTAATAAGAGGTCCAAATGTACCTACAACAGTAGAAGATAGTTTTAAGAAAGGCACAGAGTGGTCTTATCTAGAGTACGTATTTAGAAAGCGGCATATTGGTCTAGAGTGACTAAAGGTCAGAAAGCCCTTATATGAAGATGTTTGGGCATGTTTTATGTAAATTACTTACTTCTGGCATGCTATTGCTTGTGTAGAATACTGTTATAAATTGGGCAGAAATTCAATGGGAAGTAATTGAGTATAAATACAAATAATCAGATAACTATTAGTAAATGAATGAGACCCACTTCACTACGCCTGTTCTGTTCGCACCAGTAATGACTCCAGACTTACTTATGGTACTTTATGGTACTTAAGGTATGGTACTTATGGTACTACTTGCTTAATCTTCTATGTACTTCTTAATTGTTTATTCTCTGTCAACATCTTGAAATAACAACGAAAAAAACACATTTTTACATCAGTAACTTCTACAAGAATCTCAAAGATCTATAAATATGGATAATGCCAAACCCTACTACCTAAGCCTAACTCTAACGCCAGTAGGTGGCGGCAAGTGACCCACTGAATAATTAATTCAGTAAATTCAGAATCTATTGTTACTCAGGAATGCCGGAGCTGCATGTAGATCTGAGGTGCACAGCCGTTACTGGTAGTATTGTGATTAAAATTGACATTGCTCACTATGAATTACTTCAATTAGGCCTTTGTTAAAAGTCGCAGTTGTGCTGTTGGTCTGAATATCATTAGCTATGGCCTCTTTACCACAGCTGAATATGAGTCGTGTTTAGAACAGCAAAAACATAAATAAGGACAACAACCTAAATTGGAGATTTTAGCTAAACTAATTAGAACTGCAGAATTTAAGGCCTTTGTAGTAATCATTAAACAAATGTGATGACATTGCATCTTAAGACCAGCTTAAACCAGCAAAGGACCAGCTTAAACCAGCATCCGTCTTTCGGATGAGATGTTAAACCGAGGTCCTGACTCTCTGTGGTCATTAAAAATCCCATGACACTCATCGTAAAGAGTAGGGGTGTAACCCC
>JAUCMU010000151.1:7093609-7131063 GCA_032275025.1 Enteromius treurensis
TTTAACGTTCACATAACTTCCAACATTTGTGTGGGCAGCCAGATAATTACAGCATTTCACTCGATTTGTCATATAAATGCGTTTTAAATGTTATAGAAACGTAAAGGTCTCGTCACAGTTTTCCGTCAAAATAAAAGCTCAAGTAGTTAATCCTTTCAAGTGGAGAAATAAAGACAAGTGTTATCATTTAGCTACCTTAGTGTAAAATGGAAATTGATATAGAAAGGAAACATTCCTTTATGTTGTTGCGCAGTTGTATTATTAGTAGGCTTATATTTTTTCCCCCTTTTATCCTATGCCTATCAGAGACTGCATCCAACTAAACTGAATGAGTTACTGAGAATGCAGCAATAATTCAGTAAAAAGATTACGACACCCTCCATTCAAGAACAGAGTTCCTCAAGCTCATCAAGACCAATTCAGTATTTCATGAGGGAGGTGGCACCAGTTTCCCAGGAAAAATTCAACAAGCTGGTTCTGACAATGCAATTTACGTTGGATGTATATTTTGTTCTTGCAATGTTGTATTTGTTGCAATTTTGCACTTTTGACAAACAGTCTGAGAAATTTGAGTGTTGTGTGTAATAAAACAATACTCTTTGAAATCATAATTGTATTGCATTGTTTTAAACACTAAATATTTGACTTAAAACATTCCTCAGACACTTGTTTACTTATTTGTAATATACGTTGTCCAAAAAAATCTGAAGTAGTTTCAATGTAGCTAGCTACTTTTTGATAGTAACTTGTAGTGTAGCTAACTACTTTTCTAAAGGGGTAGCTTGACTGTAGTTTAACTACTTTAACTTACGAGTAGCTTGTAGCTTGTCAAACTACAGTTTCATAGTAGCTTCCCCAACACTGGTGGTTAAATCCATCCCTGACTTGATAGTGAGATAGAAAAAATAACTTTAGAGAAGCATTATATTGCATCCATTGTATTTTCCTTGTCACTTTCATTTTTAATATTTGTTTTATTTCAGAAAGATAAACAGAGACGTCATCTCAGCTCTGTAACGTTGAGAGAACATGTTAGCTGTGCCTGAGTTTTAGTTGGTACAACAGGTGTAAATATCTATGGTAAGGCTGACGTTGTCCAGCGTGGGGCTTACACCCAGCTTTTTTTATGCTTAGCTGGTGCAACCGGCCCGTGATCTGATCGGCTTCGCTTTACCAAACTTTCATCTGCGATCATGGTCAGGCTGGATATATTTAGTTTCCCTTTTCACACTATTCATGTAGAGTAAATAAAGAACATCAAAGCTGATCTACAGACAGTTTAGGTTCTCTCTTCGTCATCATCATCATCTCTTTCTTCTCATCAGAAATCCCTTGTTCCACCAGAGCAGACTGAAACAGAAATAAGCAGATTTCTTAAAACTGCTATCAGCGTGATGTGATTTCAGATTTCTGTATGTTTCTCTCTCTCACCTGTGATAGGAGCCGGAGGTTCAGACATACTTAAACCTCAGTTTCATCTTCACAATGGTATTCTTGGAAAAAAGAGGATGTAAAAAGGCACATGGGTGTCAACATTTATAGAACAGAAAAGACAATTCTAAATGCAAACAGTCTGTGATGGTTTCTATGGGGCTTCCATTGTTTTTTTTGTTTTTGTTCTTTAGCAGGGTTAAGAGAAGTCAAGTCCCTTTTAATAACACAGCTTGTGTCAACACACTTACTGTAGTATCACAGTACAACAAGTATCAGACTGGAGAATAGAGTGTAAGTGATGTATAATGACAAGATTTAACACTCAAATGAAGACATTTAGTGAAGCTTGAATTTAGAGATGTCATTCTTTAGATCACTTTAGTTTAAAACTGCAATCAAATTGACAATAATCACTAAAAATTATGTCCCCAACTAAAAGGAGTCCTTGTCATGTCACATGGCGTGAGGTGATTTATTCACTACACATACTGAAGCCAGCGTGATGCTTACAGAGATAGTTGCCGTCTCAACAAATGAGAACATAAACATCTATTAAACTGCTTTTTTTCATCAGAAAACTTAATGAGCATTTCATCTTTTCATTTAAGTAAATGTAGCCTCATTTCACACAGAAACTTAAAGCTATTCACAAAATAAAGCTGTATAAAAACCCAGTTGAACTCTTACTTTGTTTATTCAGTGACATCACATGTGGGTGGAGTAAGGGACATGCCCATTCAAGCTTGTGTTCCGCTGCTGCTTCGAGACAGATTATAGTTTGCTTTTCATGTGTGCATGCGGTCTTGAGAACGTAAATTTACAACGATATACATTGTTAGGAAATGTGTAGGTGTTTTTGTGTAGACTAACGTATGAATGTTTGATGTTTTCCTTGCGTTCTAAAAGTTTGTTAGATCTGTACAATTAAGATATGCGCCTACTCTAGGTTCACTATACGGATCACTTGGAATTTTTCCCTCTTGAGGGAGAAAATTAATAAATAAAAACATTAAAATTACAGCATATGCTGGTAAGTTATGTTTTGAAGCTGGGATGATGGTTTATGATGGTTTATGCTGGTCCTTTGCTTGTTTTATTTTCAATAGTTAAACTATAAATAACTAGAATCAGATGAGTCCTGTAAACAATCTGTTGGAAATGGTTGTAATTGAGCTGCTGGTTTGGTCTGACCAGAGAAGAACTGGCCCTTACTGAGCCTGGTTTCTCCAAGGTTTTGCTTCCTTGCCGCTTCCTTTGTGTTGTTAATATACATAAAGGAGACTTAAAATGTAAAGAAAACTGATGTGAAATTGTAAACATTTCACAATTTGTAATTAATCAGGCATGCTTTTTGATTAAAAAAATAAATAAATGAAAATACTGATAATGAGTTAATTTATAATTGAATAATAATCATTTAACCATTAAACAAGAGTCCCAAAAAAGTGAAATCCAGCTTTGTTTCGCTTGGGATTAACATGACGTGTTTACACTTGTCAACATCCAAGTGGCTGCTGTATCTGGATATGTGATTGGATTAAATGCAGCACTGGATGAGCTCCTGTCAATCATTCATACAAATGGCTAGTGTTTTTAGCTATATTTGAATTTTTGTCTTTAGCCACATGGTGATTTCATATAACTAACACACAAAACTCAAAAAACTATTTTTGGAATGTGCAATAAATTGTGCCATAATTTTTTTTGACCAAAGTGACCTGAACGCACACGACAACGTAATAATGACAAGGAAGACTTGAACGCAGCATTTAGCACTGCTCTGCATATTGTGCATCTATCTCTTTGGTAAAACACCTGATTCACGTCAGCAGCTCCTTACAAGAGAGCTCCTTGCATGAAAAATGTTTCGATTGCATGGTCCCTTCATAGTGTTCATTGCTCTGAAGTTTACTTCACTTCGGAACATTCTTTCACACATTTGTGCTGTTATGGACTGCAGCTTAGATTTTAAGTAGCTCTGACTTACCGGAAATCACATAGACTTCCACTTCACAGAGAGTAAGAATCTTTGAATCTTCAGGAATATTCACACTAACATAGCGTCCCTCCATCCCACCACACGGGTAGTTGTAGGTAGCTCCTAATGGAATAGTAGAAACAACAGCACATCTGGAGAAAGAGGAAAGAGTGAGTTCCAGTGATTTTGTTGCTCATTATTAATATGAGTCACTTGTATTTTCCTCTCATATCCCCATTAAAAAGCATGGATATATATATAAGAAAGAACGGTATTCAATGCTAAGTGTATCCCATCATGCATCATGTTCTAGAAATACTGTAAATCGTGAAAAACTTTCCAGTGTAAGTTAAATAATTACATGTCATTTTTGTTCAGAAATTGTGATATTTAAATTACATCTAAGAATAATAAAACAATTAAACAGATAAATAAAATATAAGTATGTATTTACATACAAATCTTGTTGTTGATTTGTTGTTCATAGGGAAGAAAAATAAAAGAAAACAGTGAGAATCACTGCTGCTTGCTGGAGTAACATGGACCTGTTAAGTGTGTCCCATGAGTTATGAAATTCTACACACTTTGGGATCCTCACACCCACTTCAAAACTTGGACCAGATACAGGAAATATGTTATTTTAGTCAAGCGGACAAATGCAAAGGCAGCAAGTGTGGGTATTTAAACAAAGCCTCTGTGTACACAGCTAGTAAGCATGCTGACATCATCCATAGCAAAGAGTGCACAGCCCTGCCCTTAATCTTAATGCTTAAAGATTACTTCTCTTCTTCTCTTCTAAAGAGAAGCCTAAGACAGGCCCAAGGTCCAGCTTGTGCCTAAACTATGATGTAAAAACTGTCCCGAAGCCTGGCCCGAGTGGCCATGTACGAAAGTAAAACAAAAAAAATAAAAACTTGCTAAATGCATGGCTCTCCACAGACTGAACATATTCACATATATTATATTGTTTAAATAGTGACACTTTGAATTTTAAAATCTTGATTTGAGTGTGGCAATTAACCTATTATTATTTTTAATTCTTTATTTGAATATGGCAACACAACATTGTGCTCTGCGAAATTACTATTATTGAAAAACACCTCTTTTTTCTGATCAGCCAATTACTATGCATAGTTAGTAAGAACTAAAAGCTTGTGCTGCTGTTTAGGAGAACTCTTAGCGGTAAGATAAAATGTTATGTGAATATGGACCTTGATTTTTAAATGTTTTTGCATTGATATAAACAAAGCTACAATGAATCTGCTTGTTTTAGTTAAAAACACACAAGTCCAGTCTGACTCAGGAACAAATGACTTGTATGAGTCATCTTTGAAATGAATTGTTGGAAGAGGTGAAAGTGACAAGTTAAAATCAGTAGGAGAAAAACCTTCACTAAATCCTTCACTGAACTGAATTGACATTGTACCACTTTACAGTATTCACATAATGTAGTCTAATCACCTGCAAACAGTCAGTATATGTAGCAAACACACACACTTTTGTATTTATGAAGATACCTACTGGCCAGAATCTATATACAAGTATATCAGAGAGACTCACAGCGGGTTTGTGGAGAGTTGGGAAGGATTGTTTCCGATCCGAATCTCTGCCCTATTTATTCTCTTTGCACAGCAGTCGGGTCTGTTAGTGATGGTCACTCTGTTCACACTGTACACCTTCAACAGATCCAGCTTCCACCACGGCTCAGTTCCATTATGTGTATGAGTACAGGAAGTGTTCAACCCATCCAGAGCTTTTGAGGCATTCCAGTCTTTATATGTAGAGGACTGAATGGCTGTGCCCCATGTTGCTATATTCACTGAAATACATTGAAGAGAAAACTTGATTTACAATTACATTAATTCATTACAATTATTTATAGCCCAGCTGGAATATTTAAGTTCAAGGTTTTTCAGCATGTGTCTGAAAATATGTCACAACAGCACAAAGTAAAATATATAATAGTGTTATATTTGCAAAGTCTCACCTTCTCCTGTCTTTGTCCTAACTGAGTTTATTGAATTGTCTTAGTTGTGTGTCTTTCAATAATCAGACTTCATAGTAATAAATTAATCAGGAATGAATAAATTAATATAAAATAAACGCACATGCTGTATGGTTGTTAACATAAAGCAAAATACACAAACATACACACATTTTCTTTACTTCTGTGCTTAGATTTTCTAATTCATTTGACTAGGTGTTCTTTAGCCTATGTAAATGATGTTTCTGCTGCATCTTTTCTTTTTTTTTTTTTTGGTCACGCAAAGGCAATTTTCTTTTTTTTTCGGCATCTTTGATGTGGTTTAAATATATATTTACAACAATTTGGCAACACATTACTAAAATGATGAAACACTTAAAAAAATTACTTTTTGTTTGTTAATTATTTTTGAGGAAATATCAAACAACCTGTTGATTTTGTGTCTGTGTAATTTGACATCTACAGAGTGTCATAAATTAACTGAAAAATAATGTATAGCCCTGTTCAGGGTTTAGGGTTTTTCAGCATGTGTCTGAAAATATGTCACAACAGCACAAACTAAATTATATAATAGTGTTATATTTGCAAAATCTCACCTTCTCCTGTCTTTGTCTTAACTGAGAAAAACCCTTGGGAGTAAAAACACAGAATGATGCTCAGTATTTCACTAATAAATTGATTATTCCTATGAACATTAACCTACATTTTGTTGGATGTATTCTTTAAAAATATCTATTTGGGTAAAATTGAGTGCTATATCTATAAAATCTATGAATTCAAAGTTACTTTAAACAAAATACAACTCCTTCAGTAATATCTTTTTTGTTTGTTATTTGTCTGAAAGATGAAGGACTCACCCAGTAAAAACAACAGACTCTTGTAGAAAAGCATCATTTTCATTTCAAGTGCTTTGTGATTCCTTCGGCTTTTGTTGGAGGAGGTTTGAAGGAAGAAATATATTAGTTCAAGTTACATCAGAGTCACATGATCCTAGTTTTCCTCCCAATTTTCTTTTTGACTTGAGCTGTAAAATATATATTTTTTTTTTTTTTTACAAAAAAATACAAACAAATGCTTGCTTTTGTGAACTTTTATTGTTTTTATACTAACCCTACCTAACTTAATTTTCTGTTCCTTAAACCTAAACCCTACCCTTACAAAAAAACGTTCAGATAAATATGTATTTATTTTTTTTTATTAAAAAAGATATATATGCATTTTTACATATATTTTAACAACAAACAACAAATTTTCACTGAACATAACAATATTTGTAACTTCAGGTTAGTGATTAAATAATATCAGACTGTCAATGCTATCAAAAATTGTACATTATCACTTTGGAAGAATAAATTGAATGAATGAATTTCACATGCATACATTGAATATTGGGTATAAACCAAATTGGATTGGTTTGTCAGCAATACTGAGGGACCTACTTGTATTACTTTACGGTTTGCATTTTCTTTGACTTTTAAATTCAGAGGCACCAGGGATCTGAAGCTGTCAAGCTCAAAAAAAAAAAAAAAGAAAAAAAAAAAAAGAAAGAAATATAATAATAAAAAGAGTTCAAGAGAAGTTATTTATTTGTCAGTTTTGCCAGTCTCTGTTTGGCACACTGCACGTTGTTTTTATTCCCCCAACCTGTCCTCAACTAATACACCCATATAGGTGGTTTGTACATAGCATGTCACGGTTAATGGGTTCACAATCTCATTCTTGTCTGTTGTGTGTGTGAATTAATGCTAACCTGTCCTGTCTTTGTCCGTTCCTCTGCCTTGCTGGCTGGCCGTTTGGAGTTCTACTCCTTCTGTTCTGCTCTGGCTCCTGTATTCCTGGGCGACTCTGTCCACTCCCTCCGATGAGGTTCCAGGAATCTCCGTACAGAAGTGCTCACTCTAATCCCTGCTCTACCGTCCAGCGTGTCCTGTCAGCTTCACGCTGCTTTGACTTCACAAACTGAGATTGAGTGATTTTAGCAGCGAAATACGGCCCATCAGAGTGTATACTACACTTGCACCCCCATCATCAACAGGACATTTGTAAATTTTTGTAAAGTTTTGTATTAATTCATCTCAGACTTGACTCAGGGTTGGTGTAGCTCAGGCTGTAGAGTGTTATGAGACTAGATGTGATCATGTGATTGTAAACATAATTTTGTGCTCTTCTTGTAACAGGTAGGTTTACGACTGGGATACAGTGTACAATCACAGTGAGATCAGTGTGAAAAGTCCATGCACTGCATTGTAAAACACGTTAATTTGTAGTCACGGTCATATGTCATTTCATGACGACAGATTTGTTGTGGCAAAAATTCAGAGACTCCCAGGTCAAAGGTTCCCTAGAAAAAGCAGCTCTGCAGTCCTTGTCTGATCAATTTCCCTAACCACCTGCTGCTTAACCCTCAGAGTTGTGTCGTGGAAAAAGTTGAGAGAGTGTTGAGAGAGAAAAGACCAGGTCGAGTCGGTTGATCCCTTCAGTGAAATTTATTTCTTGCGCAAGAGAAATCAATACAGATCGGTCCGGGGTGGCAGTCACCCCTAACTCCTTTTATACTAGCAAACAGGCAGTTCTTAGAATTTGTCTCATTTACATAGAATTCTGAGTACGTGTGTTCTGCATCCGGTATACACAGAAGATGTTTCTATAAACAGATATTGGATTAAGCTTAAGTTCTGCATATATTTCTATAACTTCTATTAAAAGGTATCGTAAACAGGATGTACATCTAACAGCTTTTAAGTACAGTTATATTATCAGCATGTGAAGATAACAAACATCTCTTAACACACAATAAAAGCTTTATATTCATTTTTCCAACACAGTTGTCACGTAAGCACACCCTCTAAAAGTGCAACACATACAAAATTCATGTAGAGATCATTTCTTATAAACAAAATGAATTAATATGAACTAATAAAATATGAATTTCAGCAACAATTTATCCCCGTCCATCATTCTTTGATAACCCAAAAAGAAATTCTTATTTTATTTGATATAATTCAAAGCAAGCAATACTACTATTGGTTACACATTTCTGTAATTGCTACATTAAATCAAAAATACTTTTTTTACTCATGCCAATCAGTACTATGGTTATACATGTACTGTTTACTAATAATTTCTTTATATAGAAAAGCAAATAAAGAAAACTTAAGGCTTTTATCACATTTATACCCTTCATTTCTGATTTTTATATAAATGATCACTCTCTTAAGTTTCTGAAAGGAAATTAAAGAAGCTAAGTCTTCGTATTTGGCACTTGTCTCTTTGTTTAGCCAGCTGTAGTAAAGTCATATCATAAAGACGGGCAAACCTTCCCCTGTGAAAATGTCATTAATCATGTTAAACATGCAATCTTTTTCTACTCCTTAATTAATTTCACTATAGGTCCCACTACTACTATCATCATTGTTGGTCGTTTTCCCCAGTCAGCAGTTCAGGCGTTTTTTTTTTTACGGCCCTTCTCATGTGTGTCACTATGTCAGTGATATTAACTGATATTAACACTATAGTCTGGAATGTTAAAACAACCTGATGTTTCCAACATTGTGCCCACTCCCCCTGCTTCAGTCTCATCTCTGGCCATCGATAGTTCTGTCATCCCTTCTTCCTACTCTTCCCCATACCATGTGGACATATATTGGATATCTGGTTGGACATTTGTCTCTATGATCTACAACAAAATGATAGATCACGCGATGGAACCTCTTCCTTTAGAAATCGCCTGGAATCATGTTTGATTTGGGTCTATCTGTCGACTGGGAAAGAGTATGGGACAATATAAGTCTGACCTCTAAAAACCTGGCACATTGTCTCATTTATTATAAGGTGATACACAGAACTTATATGACACCATACAAGAGATTCAGGATGAACCTTCAACTGAATTACGATTGTTACATATGTAATGCACCGTTGGCAGGAACATTCCTCCATATCTTTTGGGAATGTCCAATTGTTACTAAATTGTGGTCTCATGTACATTCTGCCTTATGCTCCTTTCTCAAGTTTGATTATGTGCCAACCCCAAGCCTATGCCTACTTAATGATGACTCAAATCATGATATGTCCATTATACAAAAAAAAAAAAAAAAAAAAATGTTGTAGATATGACTATTGTTGTTTAAAATGAATGGTTCATCTGAATTTTCAGTGACGTCTGTCGTGACTAGTTCCTGTAATGCAGCATTGTATTTGCTTTGTATGGATGTATGTGCTCTTCTTGTTTAAGTTCATGTTTAAGTTCATGTTCAAAAAAGAAAAAAAAAAAAGAAAAGCGCATACACTTTTTTTGGGGGGGGGAGGACCCACCCACATTTATTTTGTTTCCAATGCCCATGGTTTATTGGTGGCATGTCTGATAAGTATTCTGTGGTGTTTAAAGCTGTTGTTTCATAGCCCATCCTTTTTTTGCCTGCACATTGCTCTCATGCCTTTCATGCAAATACTTGTGAGTCTTATTCAATTTTTATTTCAAATTATAATGCCTCTTTTTTTTCACTCGTATGGAAAGTGAACAACTGATTGAAATTTTCAACTATCTACTGCTTTGAATACAATTGTTCCACTTAAGCACTGTAAGTTTGATTTCAGTTCAAGTCCTGGACCCTGGTTAAAAGCATCCTCTCACTCTCTGAGGAGCGCTGAGTGCAGCATGACTGCGATACATTTCAAAAGGAGCGGCTCAATCTCCCTGAAGAGCGTATTCATTACCCAGAGTTATTTTGGTGGCTTGCAGAGCATTTTCAGTCCAAGTTTACATCTTTTCATTGACCAGGTCTTCAGGTTATGGGATATGAGATTTAGTTTATTCCTTTTATTGATTCACACTCCAAACACTTTTTAATCATCACTTTTCCCAATTAACTAAATAGAGTGTCCTCCTCATAGTACAGTAAACAACATTTTCCATTTCCCAGGAGAACGTGTATGTTTCTTGACTTTTGTTTGTGCGCATGGGACTGATCTCATTCAGTGTTTTCTCATCTGCGATTTTGGCTGTCATTAATTTTGGCCACAGTATGGTCCACAGTCTTTGTTACTGTTATGATTCGGTCTATCTTAGAGCATTATTGGTGTGCATTTGACAAAAACAAAGGCACTTACATTGTCTTAAAGGATTTCAACATTCATGTCTGCTATCAATCTAAACCTATGGATAACAACTTTATGAGCATTATGAACTCACTCAATTTTGTACAGTCAGTATACTTTGGGTCTTGTTTTTACATGTGGTTTTTCTGTACATATCTGTGAAACATTTGATCCTGCTATTTCTGATCACTGCCCTGTGGTGTTTGAACCTGTCATTTCATAGCCCATCCTTTCTCGTGCCTTTCATGGAAACACTGCTCTCAAAATTTGTCTCATTTCAAGTTTCTTTAAAATTATAATGCCTATTTTTTCTTTATCTTGCATGGATACTGAACAACTGCTCTGTTGTAATGCTTTAAATACAGCTGTGCCACTTAAGCACATGAAGACGCTGAGTGCAGGTGCTACAAACAGGAAGTAATGAGAGAAGCAGAGGGAGCAGTACACAGTTAATCCAGGAAGAAGGCTCCCTCTGCTGGATTGATGTTGCACTGATCTTCTTAGAAAAGAGTTAAGTAAACTCATTGTATATGCTGTCAGAGAGTATTTCAAGGGGGGATCAGGCTTGGGGGTGTGTTAGCCTCTCAACCCTGCTGAAACAAAACAGCACATGTTGTTTAGGTATTTAGCTGGGATGCTGGTTTAAAGGGTTTGTCCACCCAAAAATGAAAATATTGTCATTAATTACTCACCCTCATGTCATTCCGAAAAAATAAGACCTTTGTTCAGGGCCGTGCAGATACCTTCAAGGGGACGGGTGCTCAATGTTACAAAAAGGGACAATTAGCAGGCTTAAAGATAGACTCACTTGTTAGTCCAATTGTAAATTAGAGTTGTGATGTTCGTGAACGAACCGATTCTTTTGAACGGCTCATAAAGATGAGAGATGGGAGCCAAGTGGCGGCTGGGTGGGAGCCTTTCTTTCTGTCATTCTTTTTTTCCTATGCGTGTTTCACACAGATGCACACAAATTAGCTCCTCTGCGAGACAGAACAGTTATAGAGGGTGCTACTGCCTAACAGCATCAGTGTTGCCAACTATTTCCAATGAAAAGTAGCTGCCTGCCCAAAAAGTAGCTAAATGTTGCCAGACGTTGTCACGCTCTAATTTGCATATCAGTGATGTCATCACATAGTGTCTCTGCTCTCTGAGGCGCCGTATTATATTACATTAAAACATTATATCCAGATGCACAATAAATAGGTTCTTATTATCATATTACTTTGCATGATGACGTCATTGCGTAATCACAACGCAAAACTACATCTTTCTGTAGTATACAAAATAATTAATGTTTTCTCAAATTGACTGGCCATTTCAGCAAAAACATTATTTGAAATATGTCCATTTAGATTTGTATTAATAATATATTCGACTATTTGTAAAAGTAATACAAACACTAAATAAGATTTTTATTATTATTTTTTTTTGTAGTTTCAATTATTTGACTACAAATCTCACCTCATAATTCCTCCCAGTGATTATATAGAGCCATAAATCCCATCACTACAATGCCTTACTGAGACCACTGTACTGACATTTGTACATAAGTAACAATAAATATATAGTTTATAAAAATACGGTATTCTTGAGTAAGTTTTTCTTACAACGGTAGGTTTTGTACAGCTACGTTGCCCTAAAATGACCAACATATCAATTACAAATGTTCTTCAACTAGTTATTCCAGCAGGTGGAGCCATGTGCACATGAATGGTTTTGTTCTGAATATGATTCATAGGATTTTGACCATGAGATACTGACCATGAATCACAGGAAAATCAAAGAAAATCATCTCACGGTACACTTCTAATAGAAAAGAAAAGGAATCAGTAGCCACCCCAAAAAAGTATCTTCAAATTATCTTCATCCAAATGTTTTTAGTAAATCTTTTCACACAGAGTGCCTTTTATTAAAGGCTGAGTCCTATTTTCCATTTGGTAACTCTTTCTTTCTTTCAATAGGTACCATTAAACAGCATATATTAGCGTTACAACTGTTAAAAAATAAAATACTTGAAAATGAAAATGCTTGCTTTTTAGCTCTAAATGTGAATCTGTTTAGGAGGTTTATCTAGTTCATTAACATTACTGCAGTTATCCATGTGTCTTCCAGACAGTATTTGTAATTTTTTGTTTTTGTAAACAAGGAGGTATCTAAAGTCTCATTTTCTCTTGAGTGTAGAAACGCCTCAGATGGGAAAGTACATTCTGACAATACAAATTAAGCATCTTCCCAGCTTACACTTCGTCTGAAGCTGGATTCTTCCAAGCAGTCATCGTCTCTGCCTGCTTTGTTCAGAAAGATTTGTCAAATTATGTGAAATGCCATCTGGAGCAGTACTATTTCTCAGCTTCACGAAAAGGACACATGAGCACAAGCGCTACTTATCTCAAGGATGACTAAAGTGAAGTGAAAACCCAACAGTGATGCAGTTATTAGCTGCTAAAACCACACACAGAGATACAAGCACAGAGTGACATCTAGAATATGACTTTTAAGTGTTATTATATGATAGGTTTTGACATTATTATGAGTGCTGTTATATGAGGAATAGCTAACTATATCATTGATGGCTGCTAAATACAGGCCTACAAGCATGAGACCGTACTCAAGGGCAACACAAACACATAAACAGAACTGTGTAGCTAAAATTTTGATGATGACACAGTGACGAAATTGTTGTATTTAGGCAGACAGTATGTTTGCGCTTCGCTTTGGGAGTCACATGCTCCCAGAAAGACCAGGAAAATGACAAGTACAAAAACACAGTTTAGCTTACAGCTACTGTACTGCAGGAACACACCAGCACAACAACAACAACTGACTCTTGAAATCCAAACACGTCCCCTGAAGTTTGAGCTGGTCACAGAATGTTTGTCAGAACTTAGCCAAGTGTATGTTAGTCAATGAATTATTGATTATGTGGGATTGCAGCTACTGTAGCCCTACCCATAATGCTACGGGTTCTCAATGAGAGTGAAACAAATTCAAGTTTCCATGTCTTACCGTGACATTAGACCCACATCCACATATACATCACCTGCGGCCGCTCAGTGTGTGAGGTAACACGTTTATTAAGAATGTGATCCGCTCATGAGCGGAGACAGAACCGTCAGTGAGGGATAATCCTGTTAGGGAGAGTGGCAAGTGCTCTCAGCTTCTCTGTGCTTAGCTTCTCACTCATTGCTTCCCTGAGGTACTACAGCCCCGGAGGAGCACAGGCCGCAGTGAATTGTTGGCTTTGACTCTGGGGAGCGTATGAGAGACAGGACAAAAAGAGAGTGTGTAAATGAGAATATTAAAACATTACATTCCCTTAAAACAGCAGCCGCCCAAGCTCTGGGTTGAAGTCCTTTCTGTATAAGGTGTCTGATTTACATGTTATAATACAATTTCACACTTTTGACTCAATTTTACACGTTGACCCACTTTGCCGCACTTTTCCTCATTTATATAGGCTAACTGACACCCACACACCTTACTGTTTTTGCTTTAAAATACATCATATAAGCTATACATGTCATGTGCATGTTTGAATGGAATATTTTTGGCATGTTTGTACTTTCTTAAATAAAGATTAAACATATATTTATGATTATATTGAATATTAAGTAAACCTGTGTTAGAAGTATGCCTAGGTTGAACCACTACTGGCTTCCAATTGAGCTGAGAAGACAAACAAAAATGAAACTCCAAAGATGCAGTGCTGTTGACAGCTCAGCTTCATCATCTTTTGTTTTTATTGACAGAACCAGGAAATTAGAATATGCTCCAAAAATATGAAATAAGCAGATGATTGCATATTCAGACAGCTGAGGCGCAAACTGTAGTAGCTTAAGCATTTGCCTCAGCAAATAGTGACTATTGGTAATTCCTTTAGCCTCATGGAACTAGTTTGGTATGTATTATTAAGACATTTCGTCTAAGTACTGACTTCAGAAATATTTATAGTGGTATTATAGAATTCATTAAGACTCTTTGCAAAAGCGATCAGTAGATTTATTATAAGCACATTATCTCCTTCACATCCATTCAAAATTACCCACTCCCAGAAGAGCAAGTAAATAGAGCTCAGCTTATTAGTTTGCTGTTGTGACAACATTTAATGTTGAAACGTAACAGTGTAAAATGAACCACAAGCAACATTACAGAGGAACTGATAAACATGCACTGATTGAACATCGCTCACCATGCATCTGCTTAGCATGCCCCAAACCTTCTCTTCGTTTGGTGTGAGTGTGTGAAAGACAGAGGGAATGTGAGCGTGAAATGATAGGTGTAACCATAACAGCCTTGCGTTAAAGCTAAACTGCTGCTAAGGCTATTGATGTGTCATGGATTGATCAGCGTTTGGCCACGTACCGTACAGCAAAATGGAAATTCTGTCATCGGTATTTTAAACGTTAAAATTGGAAAACCAAATAGTTGTCAGTAGCCGTTAACCTCTATTATGATGGCTATAGCCTTATAAATCACTAAATATTTTTTTCAGCAGAGAAAGGCAAATTAAACTATAACACATGAACGAGCTTTCTGCTTTTGGTCTCTAATACATGTAATACTTTTCTTCAGCTGCTTGCTTTGGCCTCCTCTGGTGAAAATCACAGGGTTAGCAGTGTACCTGTAATGGGTATAGCTGAAGTAGCATTTGCCTAATGACAGCAATTTTGCTAAAGAAATGCATTTCTTTCTTGAGAACACTGCTAATTAGGATCCATGAGAATGTAAATCAATTCTAATCTAGATCTTTTTTTTTAAGTGAAAAAAAAAAGTTCAACTGTGAACTCTCAGAAGGGTTTGTGTGGATGTGCTTCTTATCCTCATGCACTTGAAGCTCAGGTTAGTGGAGACCACTGTGATACACATAAATCAATAAAATGTTAACAAATCGAAATGACCTTGCTTTTCCTCTTACGAAACCCTTCATTTACATAACACTTAACACAACAGTAGCTAACCGGAGACTGGATTTAATGAGGTTAATAATGAACCCCTTCGGCACAATCCAAAACACGTCAAGCAGCAAAATGAGATGGTAGGAACATTCCCTCTGTAAACAATAACAACTAAACTAAACACTTGCTCTAGGGCGAATGAATGAGACAGCAATACTCACCTGAAATGCTTCAGATTTCACATTGCCTGGAACTTGAGCTCATTAAAGCGCTGTTGGGCCCCCATAGAAAACCACACATTTTAATGCTCATCTATTATGGATGGCTGTAGATTGTGGCGAGAGTTGAGTGTTCAGCAACCGAGCAATATCAGAGAACATAAAGGCAGCGGTAGCTCGAGGTTTTCTGTGATGTTTAGCAGCAACTAGCATAGTTTATAACCTGTAAGACATGTTTATTCATGTTTAGATCCAGCTCTGAATTTGAATTATCACCACATACTGTTATTTAATGTGAATTGACACAAGAGTTTAAGCATTTGAGGTCAGTAAGATTATGAAAGATTTATTTAGTTGATAATACAGGGGAAAAAAAAGAAAGAAAAAAAAGAAACTGCTCTAGAAACATTTTTTATCTTTGATGTAACAAAAAAGGAGCATTTTATTTATAAAATTGATGTTAAAAATTGTTGTCCTTTTCCAAAAAAAAAAAAAAAAAAAACCCAATGGAGTCTTTATTGTAAGTTTTTGATCTATTTAATGCATCCATGCTATATAAAAACTAATACTTTAAATAATAAATATCACTAGTTTTTTATTGTGATAATGGCAGACGGAGTATGTATTATCTTGTATATAGGATGTTTGTGAAATGTTTATTTCTTCAGAATTGAAAAACAAATAAATGTTGTCCATACATGATTCAATTGCTTTCATAAAACACAAAGGCAACAGTATAATTATAGAAGCATATCTGAAGATCTTCACAGGTGTCTATTGGGCTGAGCTCTTTTTTCCACATTCTTGCAGTCTTTATAAGAATAAACACACCTCTCCTGCTCAGCTATCTTATTTACAGCATCTTATTTTTAAGCCTGTGGGACAACTTGACCTTGCATCTGAAGAGGACAAAATAACTACTTGAATCACCTGTAAACATAAACAAACTCTTTGCATTTGTCGTTTTAAATGGCATCTGTCTGCATTCTTTTATTTATTTTTATTCGCTCTTCTATCTTCTTTTATCCGTCTTCCTGATTTCTGATGTGGTCTGTCAGAAACATGAGCCCGGCTCCGGATGTTATTGAAGAGTGCATCCCAGAGCCCAGAACCGTGTTTCACTGCAATCCTACAGAGGCATGGTGTCTGTTCTCCTCTCAGACACTTTTTTGTTATATTACAAATGACACAAAGGTACACACCTGTGGCACAGGTTTGCTTTCATCAGAAAGTAATTCCCGTTCCATTCAGGGCTTTCATAGGTCCTGTGACACAAAGCACAGGCAGTGGTGTCAGCAAATTGATTCGACACTGTTCAGACAGGTAATGTAATGAAGGGTAGCGGGGAGACTGTATTTACAAATTCTCAGAGCAGTTTCTCCTGCAGACCTAGAAATGGGAAACACAATCCGACATACATCATGGAGAGAGAGAGAAGTATTAATATTCATGAGGTGAATGGAGTTTTAGCCGGCGAGTCAGGATGAGTTATGATAGGTGTGATGTGATTTGGTCCAGGCCCCTGGTGGTCACGCCATGCTCGGTTAGCAGACAGGACAGAAACAGCGGACAGGCCCATCTATCCTGTATGACAACCTCTTGCTTCCCACATCAGGCCATCACAAACACACACACAACAGGCACGTTAATTTTCATTCATACACACCACTGCTTCACAAATTGAGCAAAATATGTATTAAAAACACCCACCCCAAACGATGCAAATTACAATAATGAGCCACAGAGCTCACATGACCGCATGCGTGATTTAGCTTAAAGACCCCGTGAAATTAAAAAGAGAGGTTTGTGGCTTTCGCTCCATGTGTATTAAATGCAATTCACATTAAGCAGATAGGCTATGTACTACAGTACATACAAAACAATCTTATGTTATGGCTATGTGGTCTACTTAACGAAATTCACAATGCCGAGCTCATAATGATTTTTAATTAGAGCCATCAGGTCGGATTTTTGCTGGTCTTTCATAGCAGTTATTTCAATCAACTTTATTGCTGTATCTACAAAATGCCCCTATTATGCATGTTTGAAAATTAACTTTCATAAAGTGTGTGTTTATATAAGTTTTAAATCTGAAAGTGCACCCCTGTATAAAAGTTATCGTCTCTCAAAATAAAACAAATAATCAACTCTGAATCATTGAAAG
Organism: Enteromius treurensis; assembly: GCA_032275025.1. Lineage (NCBI taxonomy): Eukaryota > Metazoa > Chordata > Actinopteri > Cypriniformes > Cyprinidae > Enteromius > Enteromius treurensis. The sequence goes on from JAUCMU010000151.1 coordinate 7,111,380, forward strand.
GAGTCGTTTAAATCCCAAGCCATTTCATGTTGAGGTCAATAAATTATCATATTGCCCACCCACTTGTTGCACGCCCAGACCTGAGAAAACTTGATTTTACTGTTGGTCTGAATGAAAATGCAAATTCAGTCTTTTTGCCACTAGGTGCCGCTTTTGGAGTGTTAAAAGAGCACAAACACTGCTTTAAATGAAATCGACCAATAATAACCAGAGAGGTTTGGAAAAATGAATCGTTAAACATAAATTGAATGCATTTTTAAAATCTATTTTTTATGTAACTTTTTGACCAATTTGATCAATTAGTATGTTTTTTTTTCAGCCTGTTAAATCAAATGGTTCTATCAAAAGCATATGTGAAATGTTGCATGTCATCATCAAGCAGCATGCAGAGAGTAAAACGAGCAAAGTGAAATTCTTCATTGTGTTTTAGTTAAATATCTGAACTCCTTGTATCCCAAATTTGGGGGCTGTAACTAACTGCTGTAATTTGCAATTACACAACATCATAAACATTAGGTAAACAAAGCACAAAAAGATGTCTCCATCCAGACATCTTAATTTAGACAGACAGATGCTCAGACTGGCCACTGTCCACCATTAAATCTGGTTTGTGAGCAGCTGGAAGGGACAGCAGCTCTCAATGTGAGTCCTCTGCCTGCTCTGGAGGTTAACAAGCTCTGGCCTGCTATAATAACACACCAGCCCACAGCCACCCAACTCATCCAGTCCACAATCCAAAGCATTTGACTTCACCAGACCAGATAAGACACCGTGAGATATGTCAGATCCCATTCTCACCTTCTTAAGACACAGTACTTTTCACTCTCTGCAAAGCCCTGGAGTTCAAGGATGGAAAGATTCACAACTCTTGTTATTCTCTAAGGTGAAAGGGACAGAAACCTTATTCTTTAGCTGAAAGTAACTAATAATTTCGATTAAGCTTATCTTAATGGGCTAGTTCAACCAAAAAGTCCAAATCAATTCACGTCACAAACCTGTAAGACTTCAATTCTTCTGTGAAACACAAAAGATGATGTATTGAAAAATGAGTAAATGTAAGGGTTCTATGTTGGTGGATTTAACAATAAATATTTGCTCATCCTTTTCAAATCTGTGAAACTATCCCTTTAAATGCTACAACTCTTGACATTTGCACACTGGTCCAATACAATTGATACATTCTATAAACACAATCTGTGGTGCACTGAATGTTTTATTGCATAAACTGACAATAGCAAAGTGCCTTTTCATAATAGCAATTGCTACAATTTAATAAAATAAGTATAGATATAAAAAACACAACGAAAATTAAACCGAGTACAACAAAACACATAAGCATAAAAAAAACTATGGCAACTTCTTTTTTTAAATATTCAGTGCACTATTTTGGTTATTTAAAAAAAAAAAAGAACATAAAAATCACCACTTGAAAAAGCAGCACTGGCTTGAACTGAACACACATCAACACAATATTTTTTGTCATTTGTTTTGTTTTTCTGCAGCTATACTGCCAGTACACAGCCATTACATGCAGTCCTCGAAATGCATTTACAACATTGTGAGAACATTATGATTCAGCTGGGCATGTTGAACTACAAAAACACTATTTAGAGTTCTGAATAAGTCTGTACAGATTGAACGACAGCAGAACCGCAATATCACACCCAATGTCACACTACACATCTCCTGCTTGAGGAAGGCCAAACTAAGTTTGCATTACATTTGAAAGTCGCTGTGTTAAAATGACTGAACAGGTGTTTTAAATCAAGCGAGGCCTTCTTCAAGGTAGAGATGGTGAGGGTGCCATTGATCTGACATGATGTCACAACACACAACTTTCAGACATTAATAATAATGTCCCCCTTACTCATCATCATGCACTGTACAGTTCAACAAAATTTAGTAGATAAAGAGCGCTAGATCACTGTGTCATCTGTAAGAAGATTCTCAGACTGGTTCAGAATTACTTCCCATAATCCTCTAGGCCACTGCACGCAAGTAGCCAAGTTATAGTTACCTAAATGTTCGCTGCTATTTCTGACACATTCTGTCTATTCAGATTTATGAGCTTCACGTATTCTATCTAGGAGTTTTATGATTCAATAAATAAGACGATCACAAGCTTTGAATGGATCTAAATTTCATTTACAGAAAAGCCGCAAAGTTGACTGTTGAGATCATATGAGGGCGGCAGCGATCCAGTTCATACTCTGTGGGAAAAGTTGCACTGTTGAAAGATCTTCAGTGGTGTCTGTCAGTGGGACACATCCAGTTTGGTGTCAGCCCCGCAGGTCGCTGTTTCTACACAATGTGTTATGTTTCATAGTCCGTGTTGAAAAAAAAAAAAAAAATGTACATAAAATTCAGTCACGCTACGCTAAGCTCTAAATGCTTTCAGTATAGAGGTTGAATCTTTCTTGAATGAACCCGGACTAGTGTGGACTGCAGAGCAAATGTGAGGACCCTAGCATCTTCAATGGTAAAACATGGCAGTGTTTTCGAAGTGTTCATGGAGACCGACGAAGATTTCGACGCTATATTAATCCTCAGAGATATAAATCACACTAGTAGGTCTTCACAGGTTACAGGTTGTGACACTGCGCAATAAATTTTCACAATTTTTTCAGCAGTAACACAAAGATCGGGCACCATATTTCAAACACAAACCAATAAAGAGAAGAACAACAACACATGATGTGATTTAGAATCTAGATAAAACAAAATGTCAAATCCCTTCATAACTTATATAACTGCTTTCCTTCTGGATCCTTACAGGGCACGTATGATGATAAAAAGATCTTGGCACTGAGAATGTCCCTTGAGTCTATAGTGTCCTGTCTGCCGTCTCCCTCAAGACAACTTTTTATACAAGAAATTCAAGAACTTTGGAGAGAAAAGCCCTTCATGCCCCCTTTTGTTTCCATTCAACTTTGCATTATGAAAATACGAGGACACTAAGGTCAACGCTCACCAAATGTGTGGACAGTTGTGTATGTATACACAAACAAGCACACACTCATATACTCATATATAGGGTGTTTTTAGAGATAAATGGATCTTCTTAACAACGGTAAGGTCAAGGAGACCTACAAATAAAATGGGGTATTAGGGGCCATGTAGAAACATCTGAGCACCTCGAGGAAACGAGTCAGTGAGTCTTTTCCAACATCACGTTACACAGATCTAATCCAATTTAGTGTCTTAGAATTTGTGGCTTTTGAAGTTGTCATGGTCTTTGGCAGTGAGGATGAGCTGGGGTTCATGTATATCCTTGAATCTGTGGGCAATTAGGGCTCTCCATAGTCTATATCCATTTAAACAAAGGCAGTTCTCAGGTCAGTTCTGTGGCACGTGCACACAAACAAAATCAATATACATCCATTGTCAGAAAATATTGTCATTCTCTTCCTTCATCCATACACCATTGTCCCTAGAAACGTTCATAGTCCAGCAATGACCTTCCAGTCTTCTGAAGCAAAAATATGCACAGACAAAATAACAAATAATATGTAATGGTTTCCACCAGACTTCATAGACAGGAGTAAAAAAGCAAAAAGGATCTGCTGTTTCCGATCACAAAGAGGAGAAGAATTGGTGTCAGTTGGGTAAAATACATCAAGGCTCACGGATACTGCCACCTCAAAGAAAAGGTTCTCGCACAAGAGCATGAATGAAAAGTAAAATCATACTTTGAAAAAAAAAAAAGATCAGGAAAAAGAAAGCAAAGCGAATGTCTAGGCATTGGTGCCAGCAGCCACCGTAGTCATGGCAACTTCAACTTAGTCAGTCATATGGACGGATTGACAGGCCGGGCTAGAAGCCTAGAGTACTTTCTGGTGGCCTCATCACGGACGAGGAGGAGAAGAAAAACAGAGAGCGAGTCAGAGAGAGAGTGTAGCAAGTCTCTGAGCGAGACTGGGTCACGTTTCGTGTCACTGTTACTCCACAGAACCGGGGTGAAGGCTGAGGGCTGGGGGGTCCAGACAGGTTGGGGAATAGCTGAGATGAGGCTCTTTGATCCACAAGAGCGGCGCTCCGTTCTTGCCCTCCTGGTTCTTGCTGGAGCTGCGGGTCTTGTAGCGCACCAGCAGGACCGCGATGAGGAGGATGCCAAAAATAGGGAAGGGGTAGAAGAACACGAAGTAGAACAGGGAGTCGTTGGAACAAACCACTGACTGTAGGGTAGAGACTGGAGAGGGACAGAATGTGTTAGAACAATTTGATATGGAAGTAAAATATGAATAAGAACAACCTTTTTCAAAATGTAATACGTACTGTAAATCTTTCAATTACTTTACTAACGGAATGTAACTGATTTATTACTTAATCTTTTTCAAACATTGAAACCAGCTAGAGATAACCTTATAGTAGTGCGCAACACTAATTACTATCAGACTTGTGCTAATAAACTCACCCTGCTCCATAACATTAACAATGGTGACTCCAGAGTTGTTGGTGGCCAGGCGGTACCAGGCATTGCGTGGGTTCAGCAGCCACTCCTCCACATGGCAGTAGTAATTGCCGGCATCTCTGGACCGAGCTTTCTGGATGGTCAGACTGTACAGTTCAGAGGTGGTGCGTTCAAACTGCAGGCGAGAGTTTGGACCGGGCTCCTCCGTAGGGCTGCAGTTGCCATTACCAAACACTGCATCATGACCGATGGAAAAGACGCACTCTTGCTCATCCTCCTCCTCTTGTCCTAAACGGTACACATACCAGGATACAGAGAAGCGGGAATCCTTTGAGGACTGAGACAGAATGCTGCAGCCCAGCCGGATTGATCCATCTTCAGGTACTGTGATATTAGATTCTGCCTCCTCCACCTGTAACTTCACCACTGCAGTAAAAGCAATAATAAAAATCATTAAGTGCATGACAAAATATTTTAAGTAGCATCTGTCGCAAACTCACTGTTACATTTATACAGAGCCACACATTCTGGTTTAATTAAAGGAATTATTCAACCAAAAAGTACAACTTTCTTTTGTTAAACACAAGGAGACGTTTGAAAGTTCCATTCGTCAAAACATCCTGAAAAATCCCACAAAAATATAAAGAAGAAATGGTTTGATAAGATAAAAGAAAATCGACATTAGGGTGAGCAAATAAGAACATAACTACACCTAACAAGTACAAAAATGATTGACATATTCCAACACGCCCTATAATTAACTCTATTCTCATATAATTGAATTTCTGCAGAGCATCAAGCATCCATGGATGGGGAACTAACAGTTCAATATGTCGCTCTCAAATGAAGGTGAGGATCATCACATTTTGTGTGAGAAGTCACAAGCCCCTTCAGCAGGGTCTTGAGCTGAGATCAGCTAAAAATAAGGCTGCATTTTCCGGCACACTTTAAGGGGCTCCTCTTATCTTCTGCTCATGTAAAAGCAGTGCAATTTAACTTTGAAGATGGCAGATTACGAGGTGCTGAACCTTTCATCAACTATCTATTTGTAAATACATTTATATGGATGCTATTTCAAGCAATCGTGCAGTGGGGAGGTGATCTGACACTCATACTTGCATCCCCAGGGAAATGTGTCTGGAATTTAAGTGCATATTCAGATATATTATAGAGATAAACACTGTGTATATACACATATGCAAGAATAAAATAGAAAGAGGTATAAAATACAGTTGGACTTAAGCAGCGCTGAGAAGAAGATTAAATACTGTATGCTAGGGGAAATGCATTCATGCTGAAGAATAGAAAATGCATCATGCATAAACCACATGCGAAATAAGGGCTTCCGTGATGATCAGCATGTACATGTGAACGCTAGATTTGCATTACCCATTTATTATAATAATTTATTACTTTCTGAAGTTATCCCACCACTAAAAACCAACATAAAAGTGCCCCAACTCACTTTTCTTGACCTTGATTTGTTTCAGAGGAGCAGATGTCTTGGCCACCTGTGCACCTAAAGCTACTTGCTCAAAGGAGCCAAGGACAAACTACACAACAAAATGTGTCTGTGTAACAGTGGTATGTCGATGACCCATGTCTAGTGCAGTAATATTGAAGAGTGTGTTGTGTCAGGTTGAGATGTGGTGGTGGGATCTGTCCTTCCGGCTCCTCAAAGCTTTGACTTAATGCTGTCAAAGAGTCCAGATGGCATCCGACTAACGTAAAACTCACAGACATAGTCACCTGAACCACACTAGATCTGACTACAGAAGCTAGTTCATGATGTTAAAGGAAAAAGAGGGGAGAGACAGATGAATAGCTAAGGCGGTTTGCAGCAGGGGTCTTCACGGGCCGCTGTGCGGGGTGAATAGTGGAGCAGCAGCTGTGTGGCACTCAGATGGGCATCAGGAGTAAAGCCTCTGGGCTCAGGCAGTTATGATTGTGTCCGTTATAAGGGTCTGACTCCCCCTTGGAGCCTGCACTGTGAGTGCTAAGGTCCGTGGCCCATTTGGGGGGGGGAGGGGGTCCCCTGAGGGGCTGATTTGCTGCACGCTTGCGTTTGAGATGTTAAATATACAAAGTCCCTGTCTCTCTTTATGGTTCCCTCTCATAAATGCACACATGCTGATGAATGATTCAGTTTGGGCAGGCATGAGCTCAGGATGGCTGCGCTCCACGGTGGTCTCAGGGGGAGAATGTTTTCATGCTGCTCTTTCCGATCCTCTCATGCCAGATGGCCTGGTAAGCCCATGGGACTGCTACACACACCTACAACTGAATCTCAAAGGCTTCGGAGTCTGCTATAGGAATAAAGGCCAACTCGGCTAGTTGGGTGCCATTGTAAATACTGTCCAGCACTTTCCATGAACAAGATACAAAAAAGACTTCTTCAAAAAAAAAATGCTTTAGAAAATGTGGATCATTAATCTCAGGAGGGCCTGAGATTTTTTCTGTTGTTTATTTTATTTGAGCAATTTCTGAAAGCCTGTTACCAAAATAAATATACAGCCCTAGAAAAAATAATTAAAGAGAACACCGAAAAACGACCAGTTTCTCCGATTTAACTATTTCTTGGTATGTGTTTGAGTACAATTAATATTTTTGTTTTATTCTATGAACTACTGACAATACTTCTTTCAAATCCCAAGTAAACACATTGTAATTTAGAGCATTTAATTGCATAAAATGACAACTGGTCAAAAAAACAACAACAAAACAGTGTTTTGGAGTGGTCTATTAATTTGTAGCGCCAGAGATTTAGTTTAAAAGCACTAATTTGTGTATTTACTCATTTGGGTCTCATTTTCTAGCAAAAAACATTCAACTAAAAACTAAAAGGGGAAAATACAAGAAAAAATAAATGACAAACACCAAATGTGTAACACGTATCGGTCAGAAGTTTAGAAGATATTTTGACGTCTTTTGATTCTTTGATAACTAAAAACCCTCATTTATTTAAAATTGACTTTTTTTTGGTAACATTATAATTGTCTTTGTCACATTTAATCAATTTAATCCTTGCTTCCTAAAAGTATTAATTTATTTAAAAAAAATAAAATGCAGTAAAATATGTTGGGCATTTTAATACAAAATAAATATTCTTACCTGGCTGTCTCACCACCACATGTGTGAAGCCGGAGGAGTCTTGTGCCAGGCGGTACCAGAGTGCATCAGGGTCCAAGAGCCACTCCTCCACAAGACAGTAGTATGTTCCAGAGTCGCTGGTCTCTGCACGATGCAGGGTGAGGCCGTACAGCCGAGGAGAGAGCCTCTCTGACTGCACACGGCTGCGGAGACGTTCCTCCTCTGCGTACGCTCCATACTCGAATGCTCCAGAGTGTTCGATCTTCAGCAGCAGCTCATCTGGCTCTCCTGCCTCGGCCTTACGTGCGTACCATAGCACAGCATGTTGAGAGTCTGGGCTGGTTTGAGAGGTGATGGAGCAGTTGACACGCACCCGACTGTCCTCCAGAAACTGCAGACTCTGGTTGGCCTTGTGCACCTTCAGTTTACTCACTAAAGAAGGTGAAAGCAAAAAAAAAAGGGTTAACGGGTAAACATTAGAACAATGAATACCAAGATTTACAGACTGTTAAGACCAAATACATCTTACATACTTTAAAGATAATATATTACTAAAATAATAGGCCACTTAATGAGTACACTATCATGTTTCTTGAAACACTTAAGTACACATATGAAAAAAAGTGCGTTTCGAAAGAATATCCATAGGCCTTTAATTAGAATGGACATTTGTTGTTGCAAAGGGAGTGCTGGAATCACTTGTCTCTGGATCTGGAAGAAATAAGACATCAGAAACACTCTTGAGGGAGCAGGGCTGTGGGATCCTTGGCATACATATTGGATTACTACAGGTGCGTCAGGTGTGACCGCCATCGGCAATGGCTGCTATTTCACACCATGAGTGGATTTATGAGTACAAGAAGTGCTCAGGAAGACACAGTGAAGATGGGAGACACACTTTCACACCTGCAAATAAGAGGTCTCACATACTTACAAATGTAGATCATTAGATTTGTGCAACAGAGAAGCATTCAAAAGTAAAAAGAGCAGATGTCCTACATGTGCGGCCCTGTTTTTTGGCATGAAAATGTGCAAATGGTCCAGGCATTAAACATATGCCACTGCATTACTCCTCCCAGTCACCCTCAACACACACACATCCAGTGCCTTTTATAAAGAAAATACAAAACTGGTGGGACTTCATATGATTGTTTCTTTCACATCTTTTATTACCTCAAATGAATGAGCATTTGTGAAACTTCACATTCTGTTTTTCCTGCTTTAATGGCTCTTTGCTAAAAATCCAATTTTCCACTGACACTTTGGCTCCAGTAATCCCCATCACGCATTTCTGCACTTCTAGCAAAGTCCCCTGATTCATCCCTAAGCCTGGACCTTCTCCGTAAATAACAGTGGCGTGAACACTCTTACGCTTCTAACCAGCAGGCCAGAAACCCAATCCCTGCAGCAAAGCTCCTCAACTCAATTGTATAATGTCAAATCTCACAGATTTAACACAGCTCCTCTAAAGTTTTTGTTTTTTTGAAGATTTATAAAAAATGAAACCACAAAGGAATTCTTCCCCGATTTAGGCTTTTACCTAGTCAAATATACCGGCTTTATTCCATATTCTTAAAATCCACACCACAGTAAACCTCTCCAAAAAATGCAGAGAAAAGTATGGCAAATAATTAATAATCACAATTCCATTTCATGTGCCATCTGTGTGTTTGCAGCAATATCGGCATCTGCTGACATACTGTTGTAATTGTACAGGCTATCAGGCCAAGAGCTTCTAAAATTAAAACACTGCAAAATGAGCTTTGTTCACTCCTGCAGGGCTGTCAGAGTTAATATCTCCCCACAGTTCAGCTTTAAAAGAGAAGACGCCAACAAAACTGACAGGAATGAGTGTCTGTCTGCCTTCCGTTGTTGACACTAGTTGCACTAGATCAGTTGCTTGTTGGCATTAAGCCAGCTAACTGACTGCTAATTTAGCTCTTAATAAAAATAACGTAAGAAAGATTACTATGAGATTTGAAATCATTTGTTAATAATATGTTATAAACATTAGAAAACTCTGGAAAGAGAGTAATGTAATCTAGAGTAATGGCTGCTGATAATGTTGCTGACTTAGTTTACAGGAAACATATAAAGGCAACATTTAGAATCTGCAGTGGGGCCCAATTTAAATACACAAAAACGTACATAAACTTTGGCAGTTTTTTAAACTGCTAGCAGGCATTTATCCTGTAAATGCAAAATGGCATCTTGTGTGCCCTCAGACATAAAACATTACCGGTTGGGTGCACACTAAAGATGCTCTCAAAGTGCTGGCAGTCATTCCATAGGGAATCTCTACAGAACCCTTCAGAGCTAGCAGCTAATCGCAGGAGAATGACTCTTCAATCCTCTAAAGCAGAACCACCAATGGATGGGATTTCCACACAACAGATTTCGTAGTTTTCTTTCTAATTTCTCCGGTTTTGACAGGAAACAAAGGCTGAAAAAGAGATGTCAGGGATTAAAGACCCTGTGAAATCAAAATTAGAGTTATGTGGCTTTTAGTTCATGTAGTTCAGCTTTGAAGCAATTTATTTGCTAGCGTACTCATCAATGCTGAAAATTCACTTTTAGCAGATATCTGCGGTTAGCATTTACAACACCATTCATCTGTACAGCTTATTGCGCATCATTTTTCATGATCGACATGTCTTTTTTAATCTTAATTTGATGATGCACCACACTCAAGCTTCCTGTGAGCACAGAAAAGCAAACTACACTTAACACCAGTTGCTTAATACTTGACCTGCGAGATGAATCTTTGACAAATGTTCTTTACTGAATTTGGTAGGCGCTGATCACATCACCGACCACAGGTGCATTCAGCATTATATGATTTTCAGAAAATCATGTTTACAAACACGGTGCCATTTTTTCACCGTTGTTTGACTCTAGCACTGCTGCACAATTAAATACAATCATAGAATATTGCTCAGATTTACATAAGGTTATTCACAAAGGCTTTGAAATCAGAGAAATGTTATGAACGGCAGCTCACAGTTTAGTTGAGACACAGTTTAGCCTCCTGGGCAACAGAAAAGCAATACAGCAAATATGATTGGAAACATTTGCCTTCTGTATCAAGCTCACTTCTGGTCAATGCTTTTCTTTCAGCGTGATGCATAAGTGGACTTGGAGTGGAGGATTGATGCTCTGCTCTCTCTCTTTTCTACCATTCAATTTTCTAATAAAGAAAGTGAGCAGAGCAGGAAGCCTTTGACAAGACGGAAATGAGGTCCATTGGTCTTTGTACTTTCTGTCCTACAGGTGCAGCTGTCGTTCCATTAGCTCCCAAGAGTTGCAGTACTTTTGCATGGGCTTTCTATTATTCACTGGCTTTTAGGGTTACCCTTACTTGGTCTGAATCCTTCGGAGGGTGTCCTCTATGTGCCCTTATGAAGGAAGGCAGTCAATTAAATTCTGACTGAATCCTCTCCGACTCGGACTCCACCAGGCACGATTAAAAGATTTAATTAAACAAGATATTTGTTCTTGACAAAACTGCAAGCCATTTCATTTTTGTTGTATAATCGAATGAGAAAAAAAAATCAATAAATGTATGAAAAGTGAGAGAGAGAACATAAAGATGGGAGAGTAAGAGAGGCTGAAAAATGAAGCAAATCAAGCAGCACATTTTAAACAGCTCAGAGCTTGATTAGAGGCAGTTTGTGACGGCTCTCAGAGGGAGGGGGAGGTTGGCAGCGGAAAAAGCAAACAGAGAAAATGTTTAGAGTGCATTTGTGATTTTCTAAGAAGACAGCGAGCCGCGTTCCCTCCTCCTGCGTGTGTCCAATTTGTTAGCCCCAGTTAATTACCAACACGCTGCGCTGCTGAGATAAAGATGCTTTTATTTGGTTTATTTATTGATGACACAATCTCCAAAGATAATGCGGCCTTCCCATCAAGAAACACAAAACATTTATTTATTACATTATGAAAAAAAAAATGTATTCCAGTAACATCCCCAATGCACTGGAGATTTTAAAGTAGCCATATGATGAGGAATAATAAAAAAAAAAAGTTTATTGTGCTATCAAAACATACTATAACTCCAAACAAACAAAATGTCCTTGCCAGTCCAAAAAGAGCATTTACTGAAACTGCAGCGTGAACAATATGTTCCAAGTGAGATCTTGGGTAAAAGTCAGAATGTAGAGCTTGTAGGAGCAGTCACGCAGCATGAATGCCACACAGCCAGAACTCTGTCAGAGGCAATAAATGTGGCCCACTCAGTCACAGTGAGTTAGAAATGAAAGAGGAGGAATTAATGAGAAAAAAAATTATATATAATTTTAACAAATATTATGCTGTTCCTGACTGGGTGTAGCACCTTCCACTCTGCACTTCTGCTTTAAATGCATTTTTTACCATCATCCTGATCATCAGTGATCTGAATGTCAAATGCAATTTGTAGCAGCAGTAGCAGACACTTTATTATTGGGTTTTGTCAGATCAGTGTTTTACCCTTGTCTGTATCTTTTGGCATCTTTCGGAGCTTGTTTTGACTGATTGGACATGCCGAATTAGCACTTGTGGGGTTGTGAATTTATGGGAAGTGACATACTGTAATCTGATGATTGTCTGCCTTGGTTAGTTCACCCAAAAAATGTAATTAGTATGTGTTTTACTCATCCTCAATCCATCCTAGGTAGGGATGCTCATTTTAACCGTTTAACCGAACGATTTGAAGTTTAACCAATTAGTACAATCAGTTAAACGGTTTAAAAGGTCATTTTATTTATTTCCGTATTTTACCTACTCATAGCCTATATAAAATTGTGTTGACAAAAAAAAAAAAAAAAATCGCATTTTATTGGCCACATTCACACAGCAGCAAAACACAGTTGTTGAGAACAGGGAGTGACAACCGCGTTCTGTAACGGAACTCACCGGGAAATGTTCAGGACGCGCAACCCGGTTCGCGGAACACACGCGCTGTGTGAACGGAACAGGAACGCGTGCTCTGCTGCACAAGCTCGCTTCTACCGGGTGTTAGGTGTTTTAATGTGTATTTTGGGTAACTTATAGTGATGGAGAAATGAGCTGCGTGTCATCTGAATGTTTTATTAGATCTCGTCAGTTTTCCGCCGGAGCCGCTTTCGTCAGTTTTGGTTTCTGCACGCGATTCATATGCTCCGCTTTCCGCGCAAAGCTGCTGTCGGTTGATGAAGGTTTGATGAAAGAACTCGCGTCTCGATTGGACTCCTGCCATGTCAGAAAGTGGAAAGACTTAGTTTTGTGGACGTTGCCGTCTTTGATATTAATATTACTATTTTTAACGGCTTATCCTTTGAATTCAATTCTCATTTAAAATAATGTTGTCAGTTAACCAGTTAATAATCGGTTAACGAGCGTCGGTTGTCGGTTATGAGAAATAACCGAAATGAGCATCCCTAATCCTAGGTGTATATCATTTTCTTCTTCCAGATGAATCGAATCAGAGTTGTATTAAAAATTGTCCTGGCACTTCTAAGCTCTATCATTGTAGTGGGTGGCTGTTAATTTTAACTGTTCAAAACACATTAAATAAAGTGTACGCAGACGTAGCGACTGTAGCGAATCCATGTGTTTTTGTAAGAAAAATCTCCATAGTTCAAACGTAATAAACACTTATTAATAAATAACTCAGTGCTTAAAACGTTGGTCACAAATTGGAAGCATGCAACAAGGATTTGTTACGAAAAATTTCCATATAAGCCAAGAAGAGACCGGTTTTCCTTTACTAAAGTAAGAAAACTTTGTTTCCTTTGCTCCTATATTTCCCAAAGACACATGCATTACACATACGTCTTATGACATCTGCCGAGACTCCTTCTGGTTACCACAGTCAGCAGAAGTGAGCTAAAAGTGTTAATAACATTTGAAATATGGATATTTATCTAACAAAAACACATGGATTCGCTAGAGGAACACCCACCCACTGCAATGATAGGGGTTAGGGCATTTTTTTCATATAACTGCCTGAAAGAAGAAAGTCATATACACCTATGGTGGCTTGAGGGTGAGTAAAACATGCTCATTTTAATTGTGTGGATGAACTAACCCTTCAATATTATGTGCTTTAACAGGAAACAAATCTAAAACTAACATTTATGTGGCCTGCCATGCAAATGGGATCTATGCCACTAAGTATTTCTTATTCCATTATTAAAACAGCAATCTTTCAAGAGTTCTGTTGATGACACAAAAACACAAGCAGTCATTAGGGAAGAACAGTTAATCGGTAGCTGCTAATTTCAACCCCCACTGACAGATGAAGAGTCCTTATCACTGTCAATCACTTACAACATAATAATATCCCAGTTCATGCATATTTATGAGTTCCACAAGCACATCTATCTGCCCGAGCACGAGTGGAGACTGAGAAATGGTTGAGGTGTACCTGTAAACATGAAAGACTTTTTGGAGCGCTCTCTTTTTTTTAAAAGGGGGGAGAGGAGATCCATTTACTGCCTTGCAGATGTAAGTGGCTTTAAGTGGAGCAATGACAAGTGGAGGTGGATAATCATCAGAGATGGAAAGAGCAGACAGAGGAGTGCCTGAAAGGGATAGAAGAACTGAGAGAAGGGGAAAAAAGGGAATCGGAGAGTGAGCAAACGGTGCAGTAATATTAAGAGGTAATCGTTCAATCGCAAAACAGCAGAAGTGCTGCTCACTTAGAACAGAGATTAGAAGTTAACCGAACAAAGCATTGCCAAAACGAGAGGAAAAGTGAAATTGTGGACTGTGAAGAGGTGTAAGTGACTTTCAGTTGAAAACGCATCAAAAAATGTGTTTCTTTTTTACGCAGCTCTAACCCAAGCACATTGAAGGCCGGCTTAGAGCTCCGAACTTGACTGCTCTTTCATGAGCTCTTCTAACTGTTAATCCAAGCAGCAGAGCCTGAAATGTGTCATATTAACGTTCTGAAATGTGCTTAATCCCAGTGAAACAGATTGCATGTGTTTTTTGAGGGGAGGGAAGCTGCGTTCCCTCAGGAGAGCAGTTTAAGCAGATCCGCCTTGCACAGCGAAGAATGGGGCTTGAGCACTGCTGCCCTCCGTCTGCTACAAAAAACATAATAGGAGCCTAATATCTATGCTAATGAGGCCGATACATCTCTGATTCCTTTGTGTTGCAGAAGGATTTCCAGCAGTCTTCCACAATGCAATTAGAGCAATATTGTAATTATGTGGATCTGTGCTCGGGCAGGGAGTCCACAGATGAGCCCTGTGTGTCCTGTGCCTCCTCCCCGCCTTCATTTTCCAACTTCCGTCGAGACGTGTCCCCCCTCCCTTAACGTCCGACATATGTTCAGGTTCTGGTTTGTGATGCAGCAAAAACAGCTCTGTGTGGTTATCAGGGAACTCTGGGATTTCTGTGTGCTATCAGAAAGCATACAGTAAGAAGACTGAGGTCTGCTGGAGTGGGCATTGGTGGCATGTGTTTTTATGCACAGAGAGAGACGCATTCAACTAAATTCAATGTTTTCTTTTGGCCGAAATGAGGCTGAATAGCATCTGTTTAATGCTCTTGTCGTTTTACCCACAAGCCTTTCTGTCGTTTTGCACTCAGAGCCTCATATGTATGATAATCAGCAAAAACAACTTGTGCAAAAAGTAAAAAAGGAATAAAACATTACAGGAACTTGATAGAGTGAAAACGTCAAGTAATATTAGCTTAGGAGCTAAAAAATTACTCTTTTTTTAAATTAGTGACATCCTGAGAGACTTTGATTAAAAATGCTATGACGTGTGTTTATGGATACAGGAAAGGAAGAGTTATGTAATATTTAAACCAATCAGACAGACAATTTTTCATTGGATTAAGTAACAATCACAGACCCCTTCCCCAATACACAATATGTCTGTGAAGGTGCCATGGTAACCAGGACACCTCTGGCAGATTAGATCAACTTTAAGGTGTGTAGAAAGAACTCCCAGACAATATGTCTATGAATTTGTATGTCATTGTGTATATTGTTATTGGTCTTGTATATTATCTTTTGCATGCATGCTTATGACATATCACTAGTTAATATCACCTCACGTTTGGCGTGTTTGGATTTGATCAACTCGTCTTCACATGATCTAATTTACAGTATATATTACATGTTGATAACTTTTAGTGTTCCAAGTTCCTTCTAGTTTATATATCAACCTCCAATCTAGTGCATATGCAATTTACCATGTTTGAAAACAAAGGGCCATAAAAAGTTTCCCTCCAAAGTTCAAGACACTATTGGCTCTTGTATCTGAGCTCCACTGCAACCCGTAAGTTTGAGCCAGGCCCTCCAGCCTTGACTTTCCATTCAACCAAAGGTTCTCAGATCTCAGTCGATCCCTCCTTCAGCTCTTTTCCACCTTTTAGCCGGGGAAGAAACTCCAAATCATTATTAAGAGTCAGGACATCTTTGGAATTTATCACTCTTCAAACCAAGAAAAAAATGGAACCATCAAGACTTTGAGACTGCATCGGACCCTCATCAACGAGGCAATGCAAGTATTATACATAAAACTAAACGAAACAGAGGTTTAGTATTAGTTAGTGTGACAGCATTTATGTTTCTGTGTTCAGTTATGTGCACCACCACCAAGAAGACCACCACAGAAGACATAAATTAACTTAATTTCAAAAGAGTTAGAAATTTTGTTGCTAAAAAGACACAACAATTTAGCTGGACACTTGAGTGAATTGCATTTAGTTCATTTTGTTATAGTAAAGAAAAAAAAAGTAGGTAGATGCAGGTTTTCAACGAGCCTACGCTGCTTAAAATGCTATCTGTGTAGGCAGTTCACGAGGTTTTAGCACAGAGCCAGAGTGCAGGTGGGTGTGAGTTTGTGTGAATCAGGTGGGAGACAGTGTCCTATATTTTGACCTTGAGCATCACCTCAGAAGTAATTAATTACCAAACCCGTATGAAATGGTTTTAGATATGAATGCTTCAGAAACAAATGTGCTTCATCAATCTTCTATTGTGTCAGTGAATGTCATGCAGTAAGGTCTATTTCCTGGGCACTGGGATGGAAAATAAGGGAGCGCAAAATGCTCTAGTGATTGAATTAGGAGTAAAGAGCTTGTGGGCTCTGTTAGGAATATAAGGTGCTCTACATAAAGGCTCCTGGGATACGGTCTGGAGAATACTGTAGATCAGTGCTTCTCAGATTTGTCAGGCCAAGTATCACTTTTAATCAAAGCAGAACAACCAAGTACAGATAGTACTACTGACTAACTGAAATAGCTATAACAAACTACATTTTTACAGTCATTTTAAATGGTCAAAATTTTAAATTTAAGAACGCTTCTATTTTTCACAGGATCAAATAAATGCAGACATGATCAGTGTAATGCATTACAATACATTGCATTACTCCCTAAAAAAATAATAAAACTGAATGAAACACAAAGGATATTTGTGCTATTTAACATTTAATTTATTCATATTCCTTCCATCATATTCTGAGTTTACATTTTTCTGTTTTGTTTTTTTTCATTTTGAGGAATACTGATTTCATATTTGTGTGTGTGTGTGTGAATTAACTCATGTATTCAAAATCACATTAAGTCTAGAAAGACAGTGGCATCACACAGCACACACAACTCCTCTGTACTTTCCTCCTGATTTCTCTCAACATGGGGGCAGGAGACTTGTCAGTCAATAAATTGGTAAAAAGTAACTGGTGTTACTTATCTGCAAAAAAAAGCAACTCAGATACGTTCTTGCAAGTTAAAAAGTAATGCACTTTACTAGTTACTTGATTACAGTAATCTTGCATTGCACAGGTCATGGTTAACATAGGAGAAACATGAGGAAAAAAAACGCACTCTCTCTCACACACACACTCACCCACAGGTGTTAACATGGCCACTTTGCAGTTCAATTCAAACAAACTGCTACTAAATAAATGCATTTGATCTTAAAACCTCCTCCATCTGCCTAGAGGCGCTTGTTGTTTCAGAGTCAGAAGCTGGCCACTTTAAAAGCTGCTTCCTCTCATGAAATTGAGCATCTAGATGCTACTTGGAGGCCAAACAAAATCATATCTCGGCTTTTGACGATAGCTTCATTTTCTTGCTGCTCTCCTTTTAGCACTTGGAATAAAATTGCGCTACACAAGACACCGATTAACACGGCTACACTACATCCCACACTGCAGAAGACTACGCAGGCGATGAAACTCCATTTCCAGAGAGGTCCACCGTTGTAGGTCACATCATGCAGCCTGTGAATATAGAAACCTGCAAATGTGGGTCATAAGTGGTGGTTCTCCTCTCAGAGCAGGAGATTTCTGGGAGATACAAAACAAGTGCTTCTCACATCTGGACGGTGGAGCTTGTTTGGCTGAGTGGGGTAGAGCGGGATGGACAAGGAGGTTTAAAGCAAACCGAAGCAGAACATTTAACTACAGGGTCTCGAGAAAGGAGAACGGAGACTGTGTGTGGAAAAGAGAGAGGCTAATAAATTCTCGGTGCCCTGGAGGGAGATTGTGGTGCGTGCTGGAAGACTGTGCACCTAATGAAGACGGACAGCTGAGATCCATCCATGGGACATAGAGACAGCGCTTCTCCATGACAATTCAGATGCCGTCAATTACAGGCATAGTGAGAGCCATCAGCGGCCAGGATGACTTGTGCCCACTGGGTATGACAGGTGTGGGACAGCATTGATCCGTCACTGCCAGGACCCATTTGTGTAAAAGACACGTAGCACTTTAACAAGGGCCTCTGGGACAGCACTGTATTAATGAGAAAGTGTTTCAACAGAACTGTGTACAAGTGCGAATGAGAGAAAGAGAGAGAGAGATAGAGAGATGGGAAGGAAGCTAATATTGATTGTTTGTTAATTATAACCCTTTGATTTGCATTCAAGTTAATAACATGCATCTCGACATCAAACAATAAGATAATGCAAGGAAGCACTGCGGAATACTTGCTAGAGCAGCCGAGATAAGAGGAAGCTGTTTAAAATCTGATGACTGAGCCATAAAACACAGTCTTCTCTTTCTGTTTCACATGCATAATCCTGAAGGTAAGGATGTGTCTGAAGGAGGAAGCTTTGAGCTGACTACTGCCTCAGGTCTGGTGACACATATTCCTTTAAGACTGGCTGGCTGGATCCAGTCATGGCTGATTACTGAGGGAAGCGAGTAACACAGTAGGAAAAAGGCTTTAAGAAAGTTATCAGCAGATGAAGCTTCGATAACAACAAAGGCCTTAGGCAAATAGCATGTTTGTCAGATTGTTGGGTTAACTAATTAGCTGTGTGCATATACACTACCGTTCAAAAATTTGGGGTCAGTGAGATATTTAATGGTTTTTAAATAAGTTTCTTATGCTCATCAAGGCTGAATTTATTAGATTTCTTTTTCTTCTCAGGATTATTTGATGAATAACAAGTAAAAACCAACATATTTTTTTTTACCAAAATATAAAACGTTTCTAAAACGTAAATCTATGTTACATACTATATTATTTAATAGACCCTTGGTTAACAAAATTTCTTTCAAAGAAGAAAGAACAAAAATGTACTGATCCCAAACTTTTGAACAGCAGTGTAACAGTAATCTACTGTAACAGTAGTTTTGAACCTTATTATCCGTATTAAACAAATGCTTCTCTTTTTAACTTTTTAATGATCAAAGAATAAAAAAAAAACTATTTAGCAGCTCAACTGTTTCCAACACTGATGATAAAAAAATCAGCATATTAGAATGATTTCTGAAAGTGACACTGAAGACCGGAGTAATGATGATGCTTTGTATCACAGGAATAAATTACATTTTAGAATATGTTCACATGGAAAACAGTTATACAGTTATTCTTCAGTACTTTCTTATCTAATGTTAATATAAATGAAAGTACTGGAAAATAACATTTCATTTCCACTTTTCCTATTATTAGAAAGGTTGAAAACCTGAAAAAAAAAAAAGTTAAATATTATTGTAAAAACTGATATGCTTTTTCAGGAATATTGACTTGATTCGTGTCGCAAATGTTTCCTTCCAAAACAAAAGACTTTCTAAATGGTGTACGATCTGGGAAAATGAGCTAAAAGAAATTTAATTCAATTAAATCCTTTGAAATCCTATCAGCCTGAGAAAGCTGGGCTCAGAGAGGTCTCGCAAAGTTGGCAGATGACCTGCCATAAAACGAGATCTTGGGATCTGAAAGGACAATAGACAGGAGCACCCTCTCACCCAC